>JASEVX010000005.1:20308761-20492608 GCA_031761405.1 Serripes groenlandicus
AAGAGAGAGAGAGAAAGAGACAGAGACAGAGAAAGAGAGAGAAAGAGAGAGAGAGACAGAGACAGAGAGACAGAGACAGAGACAGAGACATAGAGCCATATCGACATAGAGAGAGAGACAGAGAGAGAGAGAGAGAGATAGAGAGAGAGAGAAAGAGAGAGAAAGATAGAGAGACAGAGAGAGACAGAGACAGAGAGAGACACACACAGAGGGAGACAGAGACAGAGATAGAGATATAGACAGACAGAGACAGAGACAGAGAGGCAGAGAGGCATAGAGACATAGAGAGACAGAGACAGAGAGACATAGAGAAAGAGAGAGAAAGAGATATACATAGAGACATAGATACATAGAGAGAGAGAGAGAGACAGAGAAGGCCCATTTTTAGACACCTCCCCTAAGTCAAGGGATCTTTCGTCGCAATTGATAATTGGCTAATAATAAGATCTAGACCCAGTAGACTGGATCTATCACCATTGTTCCTAGGCCTATATCTCGCACGATTATCTGCGGCCATATATCACTAGTGGATATTGGTGAAATGCCCATTTTCAGACGACTCTCCTGTGACCCCAGACCATTCGAGGCAATTAATAATTGGCCACTGGTAGGCTTTATACCCCGTGTCCATACTTCAAACATGGCCATGGGTGACATGTTCATTTCTCCGTCAATTCCCTGCGGCCATATGTCACTTATTGCATATTTGACGGGCAGTTCTATGCGGCCATAAATCACTCACGGATACGGCCGGAAGGCCCATTTTTAGACACCTCCCCTCAGTCAAGGGATCTTTCTTCGCAGTTGATAATTGGCTAATGACAAGATCTAGACCCTATAGACATACTGGAACTAACACCATTGTACCTAGGCCTATATCTCGCACGATTATCTG
The DNA here is from genome assembly GCA_031761405.1 of Serripes groenlandicus. NCBI lineage: Eukaryota > Metazoa > Mollusca > Bivalvia > Cardiida > Cardiidae > Serripes > Serripes groenlandicus. The sequence goes on from JASEVX010000005.1 coordinate 20,309,657, forward strand.
CGGCCATATGTCACTAGTGGTTATTGGTGAAATGCCCATTTTCAGACGACTCTCCTGTGACCCCAGACCATTCGAGGCAATTAATAATTGGCCACTGGTAGGCTTTATACACCGTGTCCATACTTCAAACATAGCCATGAGTGACATGTTTATTTCTCCCCCAATTCCCTGCGGCCATATGTCACTTATTGCATATTTGACGGGCAGTTCTATGCGGCCATAAATCACTCACGGATACCGCCGGAAGGCCCATTTTTATACACCTCCCCTAAGTCAAGGGATCTTTCATCGCAATTGATAATTGGCGAATGACAAGATCTACACCCAGTAGACATACCGGAACTATCACCATTGTTCCTAGGCCTATATCTCGCACGATTATCTGCGGCCATAAGTCACTAATGGTTATTGGTGAAATACCCATTTTCAGACGCCTCTCCTGTGACCCCAGATCATTCGAGGCAATTGATAATTGACCACTGGTAGGCTTTACATCCCGTATCCATACTTCAAACATAGCCATGGGTGACAGGTTCATTTCTCCGTCAATTCCCTGCGGCCATATGTCACTTATTGCATATTTGACGGGCAGTTCTATGCGGCCATAAATCACTCACGGATACCGCCGGAAGGCCCATTTCTATACACCTCCCCTAAGTCAAGGGATCTTTCTTCGCAATTGATAATTGGCTAATGACAAGATCTAGACCCAGTAGACATACTGGAACTATCACCATTGTTCCTAGGCCTATATCTCGCACGATTATCTGCGGCCATATATCACTAGTGGATATTGGTGAAAAGTCCATTTTCAGACGACTCCTCTGTGTTCCTAGATCATTCGAGGCATTTTATAATTGGCCAATGGTAGGCTTTATACCCCGTGTCCATACTTCAAACATAGCCATGGGTGACAAGTTCATTTCTCCGCCAATTCCCTGCGGCCATATGTCACTTATTGTATATTTGACGGGCAGTTCTATGCGGCCATAAACCACTCACGAATACCGCCGGAAGGCCCATTTTTATACACCTCCCCTAAGTCAAGGATCTTTCGTCGCAATTGATAATTGGCTAATGACAGGTTAATAGAATCCTATATAAACAGCCTTAAAAAAAAGTGCGCGGATTTAAGTTAAATCGGCGCGGGTTTTTTTGCCCACGATAAGAGGCCGTCCACAGAAAAACACGCTGGCCCCAACAGGACACCGTAGTTTACAGTACAACTAGATCACTTTTCTTTTGAACTGGTATTGGTAGTTTACTCTCGTAGCTCAGCTTCAAATTTGTCTTGCCATTTGTAACCTTTCTGTCTGTTTTTCTTTAGACTTGTATTTCATGGAACTGTGCACGCTCGAAACTATAGTTGACAAATACAGATCTTGGACATTCCTTTCGCACTTAAATTCTCTTAACTTCAAGCCAGTTGATTCTTTGTCGTTTGACTGATATCTTGAGGTTAGGATAGTTTTTCTTCACAAAGTCTTTAAAGTCAATGACATGATTGTATTTCATTGGGACAGCTATGTATGTCTGAGGTTTTCTTGCTAAAGAAATTAAGGTGCACCACTCCGATGGTACATACACTGACGTGATCTTCTTTTCACCTTCTATGTTGGAATTGACATTCCATCTAAATATGACCTGGTACAAGGATATTTTACTTATCATTCTCAGGCCTGGAACTTGTGATAGTGTGTACAGCATTGATGCCATAACATACTGATTTCTGTTTTGACATCCACATGAATCTGATTGTATATGATTTCCTTGACATTGCCTCCTTTCCACACTGATAGGGTATTCTTCATCAAGCATGTTGCAATTTCACATGAACCACGCTTACCCTGTGTTTCATCCCAAATATGACACACAGTGTCTTTATCTCCAAGCGAATAGATTGTGAGGTTGTAACAATAAAGTTTCCTTGAATAGTTAAGTTTGCTCAATTAAAAACATGGTGTTGTAAGTACAGCTTGCAGGTCGAAACATGCCACACAAACACTTAAAACTGTCTTTGCCTTTTCTTTATCCTTTGCTTTTTCCACACACGCTTTTGTCTTCTGTACTTCATGTTTATCATATTTCTCTTGTAATCCTTCAGTTACTGCCCCTGAATCCTTTCTTTTGCGATACAGTATACACAAGAAGCACCGATCTTTTTTAGGTTTGTAAAATAAGAAAATATAATTTTCACAATTTTTTTTTCTATACATTACTTCTTTAACAGAGCTAACTCCTTTCTTTTCGCATTCTTAAGTATATTTACTTCCACATTTTTGTTATGTTCAAGTTATGTGGAACGTAATCTTTCCTAGATGATTTTCTAACATAATGAGTTTCCATTTTCGGGAACAATTATATGTGCTATTTCACAAAGTTGACGGTATCTGGATCTAACGTGTTGGCTGATTGTCTTTTGCCTCTCATATCTGTCCCACCATAAGCCCAATGTTCCTTGTTAGACAGTGTATAGTGTATTGTTTTCCTTTTTATATCCAACGTCCTTGTAAAGAAGTCCCTACAAACGCGTTCTTTCCTGTCATGGTATAGAACTGCTGATAAGAGATAATAAAATTTGAATATATCTTCCCGTTGGTCTTCTGTACATTTTTCATTACACTTGAATCGACAGTTTGTGCAGTTATGTATCTGAACTTATTTGGCATAAACAACTTGTTGACTAAGTATCTAAAGGTGTAATAAATATGTGAACATGTATGTGTTTCACCACTCTTCTTTCTACAAGAAACAATTAGCATTGTGATACTTGACAACTTTATCAGCATCTGATAGTGTATATCACCATGTAAAAGGTACCATATCAACTATAACATGCCCAAGTATGGAGAAACAATTCCTTGTTTGTTTGTGCAAAAAGGGACCATGTGTCACAAGGTTCCTTTTTGCTTTACAATTTGGTCATTTTCAATAAATTATCTACCTGCGATAAGGTACCATAAACCATATGGTACCCATTTGCACAAACCCGTATGCTTATGGAGCCTTTTTGCAGGATCAAAAGTTGAGATTTTCACTTGGTACCTTTCTACATAATCAAATATATCTTTAAACCTTACATCGTATGATCTAGATATTTTTACACGTAAAGGATTCCACAAAATGGTATTGAAACATGTCACAAAGACAATTTTGACCAAGATGTTGGATGGTACCTTTTTGCATTAAGGGGACGATACGATGTCATACCTTTTCAAATAGTTGAGAAATGTTTGACTATGCTTGAACTTGTTAAGGCCCCGCACGTTAAGATAGCAAATGTCAATATTTAAAATAAATGGTACTGTATTGGTTTTCGGACCTTGACCCCGTCCAAAGGATTTACACGCACTGGTTTCTTGGGTTGCTCGTCGTACCGACAACGAGCTTAAGTGAGCCCACTTCCCGACGGCGAAACATTGGTGTAGGAATGGATTAAGTCCCGAACACGCCCTCGCGAGTCGGCTTGGTTCATCCTCTCCGATTCTGACGTCGAGTTCCCCGTCCCTCCGCTTTGCCCGGAGGAAACAGCACATGAACAGCACATGATCTTGATCCTCAATGTTTGCGAATCGTACGATTATTGAACAGGCGCCACTACGAGATGAAATTCTGAAAATGTCATCAACATGGACATTTTCTGAGTCTATGCTCATAGTGTCTGTAATAAATTATTTTGCATTAAAATTAGCGGTCGATTTCGACTCATTTTGATCTACTTGAATGTTATGGAATTTAAGATTGTGTCTCGTTGCTTGAAGTACAATCTTTTCTAGCCTCTCGTAGGCTTTGGCGGACCAATGCTCATTATTTATGATGGTAAACATAGATCAATAGCATTAACCCTTTCCCACTTACAACAAATCTGTAGCAGACGACTTTGAAATAATCGCAGAAAAAATAGGGAATTTCTCTATAAACAATATGTCAATTATCGAAAAAGAGTTTAAAACATTGTGGCAAAAGGAGAAATTACTCATGTACTGAATAGAACAGAACACAGGACAACCTTTGTTATCATCTTCAACCACATAATTAGTTAGTACGAAAATCAGTTTATTTAAACAGTAAACAAACAATTGTCCCGAGAAAAAAACAACACATTGTACAATTTAATGTGTTGCTAATTTGAGTCATCTTATAATGACTAAGAAATTGAAATATTGACGATATAAGATTGTACGATAATTAACAAAGTCAATACAAAAGTAAACTAGAACTATCACTGAATGTGATTAATACCCCCGAACGTCATGGTTCTTGTTCACTGCACTTCCTCTGCACTTTGTATGCAGTTTTATTAGATTCCATCTATTAGTTATTAAGTAATTCTCCAGTCAAGAAAAAGTAACAAAGGGCAATAACTCTGTATTTAGGTAAAATAGAGTTATGGTTCCTGTACATCGTACTTTCTCTCAACGTGTTGTATCATCGATTGAAGCTTTATCAAATTCCAACATCAGTTTTAAAGTTTTGCTATGGACAAGACTCTACGAAAAAGAAAAAGTAACAAAGGGCAATTACTCTGAAATTATGTAAATTAGAGTTATGGTTCTTGTACACTGCACTTCTTCTTATTGTGCTCTTCCACTGTATAAAGTATCATTAGATTTCATATTTTAGTTATTAAGTAATAATCTGGACAAGAAAAGGTAACAAAGGGCAATAACTCTGTAATTAGGTAAAGTCGAGTTATGGTTTTTGTACACCGCACTTTCTCTCAATGTGTTGTATCATTGTATGCATTAAGTTTTATTATATTCCAACAATTAGTTTTAAGGTTATGCTCCGGACATGACTCTACGAAAAAGAAAAAGTAACAAAGGGCAGTAACTCTGTAATTATTTAAATAAGATTTATGGTTCTTGTACACTGCACTTCTTCTCATTGTGCTCTACCATTGTATGACGTTTTACTAGATTCCATCTATCAGTTATTAAGAAATTCTCCGGACAAGAAAAAGTAACAAAGGGCAATAACTCTGTATTTCGGTAAAATAGAGTTATGGTTCCTGTACACTGCACTTTCTCTCGATGTGTTGTATCATCGTATGAAGTTTTATAAAATTCCAACAATTAGTTTTAATGTTATGCTCCGGACAAGACTCTACGCACACAAAAAAGTAACAAATGGCAATAACTCTGTAATTATGAAAATTAGAGTTATGGTTCTTGTACACTGCACTTACTCTCATTGTGCCCTACCATTGTATGCAGTTTGATTAGATTCCATCTATTAGTTATTAAGTAATTCTCTGGACAAGAAAAGGGCAATAACTCGTAATTAGATAAAGTAGAGTTATGGTGCATGTACACCGCACTTTATCTCAATGTGTTGTATCATCGTATGGAGTTTTATTAAATTCCAACAATTAGTTTTAAAGTTATTCCCCGGACAAGGAAAATCGCAACGGACCAACCGACCGATCGACCGACCGACCAACCACAGGGTGACTCCTATATACCCCCGTCTAAACTTAGTTTATCGGGGGTATAATGACTCTTTTTTATAACTAAGTCATAAAGATTCTCTTTACACGCTTTGTGATTTTGAAATCGCCTGTACATCGCGATTGTAGAATGTAAGATTACATTAATGAGTTGTCATTGCCGCTTGTTTTAAAATGTGTGGCAGGCATTGCAGACCAATTATATTTGAGTAGTTCCGTTATTTAAATAAACAGGTTCGAATATACCTAGTCTCTCTATGTAAACAAGACACCTTTGTGAATCTTCGAATTTACCTAGTCTCTCTTTGTAAACAAGACACCTTTGTTAATCTTTGAATTTACCTATTCTCTCTTTGTAAACAAGACATCTTTGTGAAACTTCGAATTAACTTAGTCTCTGTATGTAAACAAGACACCTTTGTGAATCTTCGAATTAACTTAGTCTCTCTATGTAAACAAGATACCTTTGTGAATCTTCGAATTTTCGTAGTCTCTCTCTGTTAACAAGACGCCTTTGTGAATCTTTGAATTCAGTTAGTGTTTCTATAATGACTAGACACCTTTATGAATCTTCGAATTTGCTTAGTCTCCCTATGTAAACAAGACATCTTTGTGAATCTTCGAATTTGCTTAGTATCTCTCTGTAAACAAGACATCTTTGTGAATCTTCGAATTTGCTTAGTATCTCTCTGTAAACAAGACGCCTTGGTGGCAAATGGAGGATTTGCTCCATTTGTCACAATTGTGTCTTAGGTTGTCTTATGTAGAGGTGCATCAGATAGTGTCTGTATGTAGTGTATCTGATCAAACCCTATACGAAATAAGATAACAAATTTACTACGGTCCCGTGCATGTAGCACTATTTATGAAGATTTGCAGGAATTGCGTCCCTTTCCCAGGCCTTCGATTAAGTCAAAAATCGATAATTGAGTTGTGGCCCTTCGGTAACGCTCCTATATTTGTATTTATCGATTATTTGTAAACAGATTTAATGACGTATTCGATTTCATACTAAGCCCGCAGATGATCTTAACATTACTCTGCTCGATATCTGTATATCGATTATTTGCAAACAGATTTCGTTGAGTATTCGATAAGATTATTTACAAACATATTTTGTTGCGTATTATTTCATACTATGCCCTAGCACTTAACATTACTGTTTTCGCATCGTGTTGGGGTTGAGCAACGACAGCTCAGTCGGTAACAACAGTAGCTATCAATATAGGGGTAGTGGGTTCGAAGTCCGGCTCGACCATACAAAGGCAATGCGACAAGCGTCATGCGATAGGCTCACTGGCCGTTATATGACTGAAAATGTGTTGAAAACGGCGTGAGAGAGAGACAGACAGACAGAGCTATTGGTGCTGGACGTATGAACTAAAAGATAGATAAAAGGGTACATATAAAAGGTAGCAACAACCAGTAACGGTTACATTTAAATGTTTAATACACACAATCAATACGACATAATAGTTTAATACAAGAGTATAGGGATTTCAAACTTGAAAATAGTAATATTTATATCAAGCGTTTAAATTATTTGACTTCATAATGTTATATGTATCAACTACTGTTTAACTTTAATTTTCGATCTGAATCACATACGTATTCCTAGTTAACCCTTTCCGACAGACGTAGACGATTATGAAAACATTTAGTCAATATACTTTCTCTGTAAATTTGAAAATAATGATGCAAACAGTTTAATTGCTCCTTCAACGTAAAGCGTACATTTCTTACTACCGCTCTGTTTTAACAATCATACACAATAATAAACTGTTAAATATACAAAAGTAAATGTTAAATTTGCACTACTGTGATATACTGTTAAAGCACATTACTTCTGTTAAGTAAACAATATATACACAAGCACATAATGGTACCCTTCAACTGGGTCTCTTCGTCCCATAAGAACTGTAAATTTGAAAATATTGATGCTAACAGTTTAATTGCTCCTTCAACGTAAAGCGTACATTTCTTACTACCGCTCTGTTTTAACAATCATACACAATAATAAACCGTTAAACATACAAAAGTAATTAAATTTGCACTACTGTGATATACTGTTAAAGCACATTACTTCTGTTAAGTAAAAAATATATACACCAGCACATAATTGTACCCTTCAACTGGGTCTCTTTGTCGCATAACTAAATTTCAACTGTAAATTTGAAAATATTGGTGCAAACAGTTTAATTGCTCCTTCAACGTAAAGCGTACATTTCTTGCTACCGCTCTTTTTTAACAACCATACACAATAATAAACTGTTAAACATACAAAAGTAAATGTTAAATTTGCACTACTGTGATTTACTGTTAAAGCACAATAATAAACTGTTAAACATACAAAAGTAAATGTTAAATTTGCACTACTGTGATTTACTGTTAAAGCACATTACTTCTGTTAAGTAAAAATATATACACAAGCAGATAATTGTACCCTTCAACTGGGTCTCTTCGTTGCATAACTAGACTTCAAGTGTACTTCACACTAATCAATTAATTCACTACAAATTTTCTCGGATTAATTCCAATAGTTTCTCCCTCTTTCTAAATTTTGATATAATTCCAAGACTTTTTAATTTCATTTTCAACTCACTATTTGTCATTTCATCCAAACTCTGTTTAGGCTGAGTTTTAACATATTTTTCATTGGCTTCTGCAATGTCTAAGCATATTTTTCTTCGTTTTTGGATTACAGCGTCCCGACGACCTTCTGCCCAGTAGTTGATAGCTCGTTTAGTGTATTGGGATTTTACTCGTTCACAGTTTTGATCATATAATAGTTCCAATCGTTTTCTGGTTGTTAATTCGTCAACTGTTTGGTTTAATTTATTTGAGGATTTTTGGTGAATATGTTTTATTTCATCGTTTAATTTTTCAATACCCTGACCGCTAACGGGGAGTCCAAATCCACTTTTATACAACTGATCTATTTAATTTAATGATCACTACCGTTATCGTCTTCATACACCATATGGCAGTAATTTCCTATGTATATGTTGATTGTGATGTTTTTGTAAGTTCGAGGTATTGCTATGAGCAAACTTGGTCGAGCAAGATAGGGGAATCAACGCAATTAAATATGTTTAGCACTGTAATAGCACATATGTTTTTACCAACTACAATTAAGTATATTTATATGATAATGCGACACCGAATGACGTAATTTATATTCCCGTAATATTGATAATTACATATTAAAGAGTTGAGGGAAAAGTAACATTAAAAGAAATCAACACATGCATGGGAAAGCTAAATGTTTACTATGTCTAGATCAGCCTATGCAACCACACAGTATGTTCAAGAGCTATACTTTTCACATATAACAAACCAACTGTCAACTACGACTTTAGAAAAAGGACATTTCGTGGACAATGCAAATTAGATATTATTTATATAAAGTTATTTACGTGTTTGTTTGCTGTTCTTTCATTTTATATTAGTATTAATCTTTCATTTATTTTATATCATATCGACGAACAACGTATACAATTGACTACTTGTGTGCGCCCAATTTAACCGCATTCACACATTACAACCCAATTACGCAAGAGCTATAAATTAATTAAGTGTGCAAACCCTTCGTTCCACCGCATATCGTATATCAATTCATATAATTTGTTGGTATGCTGATCAAAGAGATATAGTTCTTCACACATTATAACTGTTAGAGTAATCAGGGTAATTAAGATAATTCGAAGGTTGTTAATGATTGATTTTGTAACTGGTTTGACTTATTAAACCAGTAAAGGTAACTTGCAATTTGTTTAAAATATTTTCGTATTTAAATTTTAGCTTCTCGGCTAATCATTATGTATGTTTAAGGTTAAATGTATATGTATAGTTAATACTATATGCAATTCTGGAGATATCGAAGACGAGTATCACTTTGTACTAACATGCATGGCATATAGCGAAATTAGACCAAAATACATTAATAAATATTATTACGTACGTCCTAGCATGTCTAATTTTGGTAGTTTATGCATATATACATGTGTTCATATCAAATGATTACATATATAACTTATATATAACTTTTAATAGCACAACAGGTGTTGGAACGTTAATGTATATATTACGATGAGATTAAAGACCATATTGTTGATAATTGATGTGTATACACATGAGATAATTTTGGTAACAGTAAGTGAACAGGATATTAAATACGTGTGTTAACGAAGACCCAGGACAGACTATTTTAAATAATTAATCTGCATATTTAGTTCATCATAGGTCGTTAATGATTGATTATGTAACTTGTTTGATTAAGTAATTATATTGATTGCATGAAATAAAAGTATGTTTGTAACAACGTCAATTCAATTAAAATGTATATTTGTAACAATGTCAATTAAATTAAATAGTATGCATGGTAATTGCGATAGTTCAAAGGTCGTTAATGATTGAATATGTAACTTGTTTGATTAAGAAATTATATTGATTACATGAAATAAGTGTATGTTTGTAATAACGTTAATTCAATTAAAATGTATATTTGTAACAATGTAAATTCTATTAAAATGTATGCATGGTAATTACGATAGTTCAAACATCGTTAATGATTGATTCATCACATTAGCACCAAATTGGATACTATACAAACATTTGCATTCCCTCTCAATCTTCCAACGCATTGATATAGCATGAGTGGAACATGGAGAAATGCTCTTTTTATCACAATGTTTTTTCCTCTTAAAACTGTTCTATCTTACAATGACTCAATCAAGATTACGGGAATAGAATAATTATATCAAATTCAGTCACTCGTCAATTCAAAGAAGAACAATAGCAGTCGTTCAAAATTAGTGACGGCTCCTTTTCTAACATGAATAATACCTTTTCCAAGTTTTCGACTCAATCAAGATTACGGGAATAGAATTATTATATATCATTCAATCACTCGCCATTTCAAAGAAGAAAAATAGCAGTCGTTCAAAATTAGTGACGGCTCCTTTTCTAACATGAATAATACCTTTTCCAAGTTTTCGACTCAATCAAGATTACGGGAATAGAATAATTATATCACATTCAGTCACTCCTCAATTCAAATTATACACTTCATATATTTCGACATTATGGGTTCATCTTTTAGACGAAGCTTGTATGTAACCTTTTCCATGTTTACGACTCTATAACAATCAACATTGTGGGAAAAGAAGAATTACGAAGAAAAATGTTTTTTGTAATCTTTCCCAAGCAATCGACTTCTTATATATCTACATTATGGGTTCATCGTTTATAGACGGAGCTTGTATACAGCCTTTTCCATGTTTTTGACTATAACAGGAGAATAATGTCAACGTTTTTATAACCGTTTCCAAGCTTTCGACTCAATCAAGATTACAGGAATGGAATAAATATATCACATTCATTCGCTCATAAATTATTATTCATATTATTATGCACAGTTTCTATTTTTGTGATAATGTAGTCTGCTACAGAGTGGTCAAAATGCGTCTGTATTTCGGAAAGGGTTAACAAGTATTATCTTTTTAGGGATTCTGGAGATTTCGTCTAACTACCATTTCGTCTAACTGATACTATAGAGTAAACGGGGTAGAGATTTCGTCTAACTTATCGTATATAGTACAATGTAATCTATATCGATATGAAGGTGTTATAGTAAGGTGTTAATTGACCGATTATAGTAAATGACAACAAACAATTTCAATTAGTTTTAACATTTTATGGTTTTAATTCGTAATTGTAATATGTATTTGTTATAATTTCATTGATAATTTACAGTAAATTCAATACTTGTCCTAAATGTTTTCACTTATTTTCCCAAAATGTTATGGGAAATTCAAAGATTACAGGAATAGAATAATTATATCGATGGCTCCTTTCCTTACAAGACTTATACCTTTTCCAAGCTTTCAACTCAATAAAAATTAGAATAGTTATATCACGTTCAGTCAATCGTCAATTCAAAGAAGAAAAATAGAAGTCGTTAAAAATTAACGATGACTCCTTTTCTTACATGAATTATACCTCTTTCAAATTAATCAAAATATTACGGGAATAGATTAGTTATATCACGTTCAGTCACTCGTCAATTCAATGAAGAAAAATAGAAGTCGTTAAAAGTTAACGATGGCTCCTTTTCTTACATGAATTACATGAATTATACCTCTTTCAAAAATTACGGGAATAGAATAGTTATATCACGTTCAGTCACTCGTCAATTCAAACAGAGACATATAAACACATGTCTCTGATTCAATGAAGAAAAATAGAAGGAATGGCTCCTTTTCTTACATGAATTATACCTCTTCTAAGCTTTCAACTCAATCAAAATTACGGGAATAGAATAGTTATATCAACATCGCGGGAAAAGAAGAACTACTGAGAATAATTTTCCAAACATTCGGCTCAATCAAGATTACGGGAATAGAATAACTATATCACATTCAGTCAGTCATCTTGAATCATTATAGGAAAAAGGGAAGTCGTTAAAAATAATCGAGGGTTCTTACAATATTTCTAATATTAATATATATCGACATAACGGGTACAGGACAATAAGGTAGACGACTTTCGACTCTATACACATTAAGAGAGAGAGAGAGAGAGAAAATAATCAGTCTTACCGTTTTCACAAGTTGTTTTTAATTAGCATTAAACATGTTTGATTAAAGCCGATTAGATCTATCCATTTAATAGAAAACCTTTATTTTTTAATAATTAATTACAACACAATTGAACACAACACAATTAGAAATATGCCGTCAATCATTTACACAAAGTCGATAAACAGTTAATTGAAATAAAGTGAAATAAACTATATAATCTAAGTTAAGTGCAATAAACTATATAATTGTAAATGTTATAACAAATAACATTAGAATAAATATAGACATATGGGTTTTTTCATGTTTCGTACAGTACATCTGGACGGAGGTTACAAATCATATTCTATACTGTTCTGCAATGAATAACAACATTTTATTAATATAAGAACACATTGGAATATATTGGACATAAATGGTAAGTCAAATTTATTAACTGAGCTTATAAACAATTATAATATTTAACTTCTAACTATATACTACACATAAGACATAATAATCCTTCTTGTTTATAAGTTAGACGAAATCTCTACCCCGTTTACTCTATAGTATCAGTTAGACGAAATGGTAGTTAGACGAAATCTCCAACATCCTCTTTTTAGAATAACACATTATTAAAATTTGTCCAATCCTGTCGTAAGTGTCTAAACTAAGGAAATAATAAAAGAGCAAAAAGAAAATTGACTGTTAATGCGAAATGTTTGTGAGTCAGAAGGTTTTATTAATAACGTAATTAGATAAATCCGGTGCCAATGGACACTGCAATTTTGTTGGCAGGAATTGTTAACTTTCTGCGATATATGTAATAGGAAAAGTTCTCACACTGACATTTTAACATTTTTTGCATTACCAGTACATATCCTTTTATTATATAAACTAGATGTATTACACTTACCACTTCAGTTTTCTTTTGGTATATAATCCTTTCCACTGTATAACTTTCCGGCAAAACACGCACTACATTACACCTATTATTATATTCACTACGAACAAATTCACCATCATTTAATAATTTGTAATCAACTTGCTTTCTAACACGCAGAGATTTGGAAAGAGACATGATTAAGCCACTCTTTTTAAAGGGATTATATATACCAAGGAACATACACAAGTGAGCAAAAGATGTCAAAGCAGTCTTTGTTTGTCTGTGTTTGTTTTGATAATGTGTATATTAATTAGTATATGACAAGGTGTGACAAGGTGTTAAAATTGTCGGACAAGACTCTGGCTAATCAGTCTTTAACACTTGGTAATTTGTAACGGCGGTTTTTATATACTGTCATAATAACATATTACTTAAATCTCTTTGTTGTAAAAACAATTGTCATTATCAAGACATGAAAATGGACACTTCAAATTCACAGGTGACAAGTTGTTTAATTAGTCATTGCTTTAATTTATTTTTTTCCATGCACTGTTAAATTGTTCTTTTCCTAATACGTTTTGTAATCATATTAGGTCTTTGAATATATAAAAGCTGGAACAAGTTCATTTTCGCATTCGCACCCCACCCACCTATCTACATACACGACATTAGTAAGCGATCAAAATAGATCTAATCATTACAAGATACAGTCGAGCCTCGTTAAATCGGACGCCGTTAATCCGGAAAATTCGCGATCCGGACATAAAATACATTTTTACATTTTTAGGCGTGTTCTGCATTTTTAAATGAAAATGGAAGTATCAAGACATAAACATATTCGTTTGAAATTTGTATGACTAGAAAGAATTAAAAATAGACTCTCCGATTATAACTTATAAAATTTCCATAGAAAATAGGAAATACGGTAAAAATGGACTTAAAAATAAAAAATTCGCGATTTTCCAATAATTTACATGGAATAAAGAAGGAATGCATGTTGTCTATTAAAATCCAAAATGGAAGTATCAGGCAGTTAATCTATTTTTTATATCTTTACATTAAATGAAAGCAGACATATTGACCTTATAGAAAAAAACTTATAAAATATTGTCATCAAAAAAATTAATGACTTTATATCAATTTTAAAGATCTGTCCCTATATAAATCCATATAGCCTAAATACCAGGTCAGAAAAGGTTAGTGTAAATTGTATCGATTTCAAGGGGAGTAACTCTCTCGATTAAGCCAGTCACTTTACCAAAATAGTGTAGTATGAAATAATATAATTCGAACTGCTCCACTCGGGCACATGTAGACTACTGTAAGTAAGTAAGTAAGTAAGTAAGTAAGTAAGTAAGTAAGTAAGTAAGTAAGTAAGTAAGTAAGTAAGTAAGTAAGTAAGTAAGTAAGTAAGTAAGTAAGTAAGTAAGTAAGTAAGTAAGTAAGTAAGTAAGTAAGTAAGTAAGTAAGTAAGTAAGTAAGTAAGTAAGTAAGTAAGTAAGTAAGTAAGTAAGTAAGTAAGTAAGTAAGTAAGTAAGTAAGTAAGTAAGTAAGTAAGTAAGTAAGTAAGTAAGTAAGTAAGTAAGTAAGTAAGTAAGTAAGTAAGTAAGTAAGTAAGTAAGTAAGTAAGTAAGTAAGTAAGTAAGTAAGTAAGTAAGTAAGTAAGTAAGTAAGTAAGTAAGTAAGTAAGTAAGTAAGTAAGTAAGTAAGTAAGTAAGTAAGTAAATCTTTTATTAAAGTGGCATGTGTATAACATATAATAAAACATAATACAAAGTTTGTTGGAAAATCACCCGGCCTCTTGGGCCTATATGCCACTATATATAAAGGTAATGTCTATGTATGTAAGTTCATGCATTCTTATCAATTTGTGGTTCATGCAGTCTATATACATAAATACATATATACGCATTTATAATTATATTGATGGTCTCGTACGAGCAGGCCGAACCTATAGCTTGTACAAGATGCCGTTATTGCATCCCCGAACGAAGACGTCACTATTTCAGAGTTGCTTATACGTTTAGGAGGTAGGATTTACTTTTGAAAGCAACGTGCTTTGATATTATTTTAAGGATTCTACTGATGCATCCTAATAGAACGATAATCCGTAACGGTACTGACATAAGTCTAAATACAATTACTGGTCATCAGTGCTACAAGCGCTCATTTATTTTATGAATTTACCAAAGGAAATCGGTATAATTGGTACAGCCCAATTCTATAAGTACAATAACATAATATGAAATAGCCACATCCTTGAACGAATCATGTTTATACAGGTAGTATTACCATTCACTGCCTATCCCGTATGTTTTTTTAAATATGTATTTCATTGCAATCGCTTATCACGCCCCTTCCTTAAAAGGAGACATAACACGGATGCAAAATAAAACCTGTGTAATAGTGTGATTAATATTATATGTATGTTCAACAAGCCTTTACCGAAACGAAAGTATAGGTCACATTCACATACAGCCTTCAAATGAAACTGGCAAACGACATAATATCAATATGAACAAAGTTATCAAACAGCGAGAACATCACTCAATCATTCAATACATCGATCAGCCAGTCACTCAACTAAACAACCAATACATCGTGAATCCTCCGAATGAATGAATGAACGGATGAATGAATAAATGAATAATTGAATGAATTAACTAACCAATTAACCAACTAATCAATTAACATATCAGCCAATCATTGAATGCATGAATGTACGAATGAACAAACGATCGAGTGAATGAATGAATGAATACTTGAATGAATTAACTAACCAGCCAATTAACCAACTAATCAATTAACATATCAGCCAATCATTCACAATCAAACAATAAATAAATAAATAAAACATCTATGTCTTCATTGGTGATTATATATAAAACTCCTCCTATAGCAAAACGCTTTTGCAACATATTTACATAACTTTCGCACATGATGTTTCATCAAAAAACACAACTTTCGTTCTGGTGATAGGGGTACAAAGTCGACTTTTTCAAATATATCACCAAGTGCATTTCTACGTATTTCACTGTAGCAATCACAAACAACCACGAAATGAGTTTCTATTTCAGTTTCTATCTTATTGCAGAATAAACATGTTCGTATATCTATCTGTTCCCCAACATAACATTACTGTATGTAAGTTTTCCATTCGTTAAAGTAACACTGCGTACATAAACGTATATAATATCACGCTTCGATAAGGCAGGTAACCCAATACTGCGATGATAAATACGAACAATCGAGATAGAATTGTGCTTACCTATCTTCGAGTAAAGCTGTCCTAAAAATCTTTCAAGGCGTCCGCTGTCAATTAATTTTCGCAATGAACCTACCAGTATTTAGCGAAAGTAAATTGACCGCTAAGAAGCGTTAACATCGATGGTAAATAGGTAGGCACAATATCAATGAAATGCAATTGGACGAGTGAAGTATGCATTGTCCAGGGTCAATTGATGTAGACAACCGAGTAACACTGGGATATAACGCGTTGGGATATAACCTGCATTACGATATGCGATAAATACATACCACGCGAAACGTCTCGATACGATGTAGAGAACCAAGCGATACTGGGAAATAACCTGCAATATGATATGCCATACATACAAACTACGTGCATCATCTCAATACCATGAAGGGAACAGTGCGATACTGGGATATAACCCGCAATACGATGTGCCATAAATACACAACACTTGAAACGTCTCGATACGATGACGGGAACCGAGTGATACTGGGAAATAACCCGCAATACGATTTGTGATAAATAGACACCACGTACGATGTATGGAACCGAGTGATACTGGGATATAACCCGCAATACGATGTGCCATAAATACACACCACGTGCAACGTCTCGATATGATGATGGGAACCGAGTGATACTGGGATAATGATTGATTGGGGTTTAACGCAGTTTTTAACAATTTCTCAGTTATATCACGGCGGCCAGTTCACCTACTCATGCATTTCCTGGTTTTCTCACACCAGTACTCCACACAACAATCTTCCCAAGCAACTGGGATATAACCTGCAATACGATATGCGATAAATACACACCACGTGCAACGTCTCGATACGATGTATGGAACCGAATGATACTGGGATATAACCCGCAATACGATATGCCATAAATGCGCAGCACCTGAACGTTTCGATTCAATACAGGGAATCGAGTGATACTGAAAAATACGATATGCAATACATACAAACCACTTGTAACGTCTCGATACTATACAGGGAACCGAATGATACTGGAATATAACCCGCAATACGATATGCCATAAATCCACACCACGTGCAACGTCTCCATACGATGTAAGGTACCCAGTTATACCGAGACATAAATGACAATACGATATGCCATAAATACAAACCACGTGTAACGAGAGAACCGATCGAGACTGTGATATAAATCGCAATACGATTAGACATAAAAATCAATTTGGACGCATCGCAGAGAAAATGCCCTGTCCATCATTCATTTTCTTTTAACCTTTTCCCACATACAGACGTTTTTTGAGTGACGCTTCTGCAGCAGGAGAATTCCTCCTAGTGAACAATTTATCTTTTCGCAACAATATTTTCGACACTATTCAATAATTCTACTTTCTTACATAGAGATATTCATTTTTCTTCCAAGATATGTTCGAGATCGTCTCAATCAGATTTGTTGTATGTTGGAAAGGATTAAAGAAGCGACTCAAATGCGATTGCTTATTTTAAAAAAATGTATTGTGAAGATGAATTGACTGCGGACTCAAGAACTAATGAGTCACGTTCCACGAGAAGCCAACAGTGTGGACTCTGCGTAAAGTATCGACCCAGATCAGCCTAAGCATGCCGTGTAGCCTAATTTAGGCAGACTTTTATGTTTCAGGAATCATTACTCTATAACTCTATCCCCCTGAGACGGAAATTGCCGGCCCTGATTAGCCTGCGTGGATTGCACAGGCAGATATGGGTCGATACATTACGCCGAGTCCATAATGTTGGTTTTTGCGTGGAACGGTTCATTTATCATTCGGACCATTGCACTCGATAAAAGGTGGATCAAGTACCTGCGTGAATGTTCCTATAAACAATCTAGCCCTATAAAAACCACTCCATGAACACTCACGACCGTACACCGTTGCATTGAACCGAATGATGTATGCCTTTGTTCGCGGTCAATTTATTTTCACAATATTTACAGAATGATATTCAAAATTGGGGAAGCATCAAAATGCTTAAATAACAAAGAGATATTAGGACAGGGGTGCTTGCTAAACTGCGTCCAACCATATGAAATAAATCATAATCCTTTATAATTTAAAAAAAAAGAAATCTAAATGTTTGGATTTAATTGGCTAAACCATTTCGGTATACACACTCATCATATTTTACTTTATGACTTTCAAAATAAGAGCTAGAATTGTGCTTAGAATGGTTGCTAAATTTCGGGTTCTAGTTCTTTTATTAAAAAAAAAAGAAATCCGCCATATCAGAGTACATCGCGTCGATGACTTGGAACCGGCCGCCCGGGTTCGAATCCAACTCGTGTCGGTCATGGTCAATTTGTTTGGCCAGTTTAACCCTTGTAATGGTGTGTCTACCAATGCGTGGATCATGAATAAGTAGGTTTCGCTGTGACGAAATCATTTAATGATATTGAAACTGGTTTGAAATTCAACTTAAAAAAATGTCTTAAGTTATAATTCGAAGGTGTGTGTTCTGCTGCCAGGGCTCAAATGTTAATGTCATTGCGTGTATACGATTCAATATAACCGGATACCGAGTGTCATGGTAGTATTGGTGGGGCTAGTTTAAAAAGTACATGTGTAGTATATCCATTTATAGTTTACAAAAAAAGTTAAGGACGAGGATAAGCGGTGTATTCGACATATTAAAATAGGTCATATTTGAGCAAATGTGTAATGATACAACAATAACGATCATTGTTTCGATTTCAGATAAAAGT
The DNA here is from genome assembly GCA_031761405.1 of Serripes groenlandicus. Lineage (NCBI taxonomy): Eukaryota > Metazoa > Mollusca > Bivalvia > Cardiida > Cardiidae > Serripes > Serripes groenlandicus. The sequence goes on from JASEVX010000005.1 coordinate 20,328,517, forward strand.
ATGTTACAATGTAACGTCATATTTTTACAGTAGATACTGTGAATGTATATGAACGGCGTTCTGTGAAAACCAATCATTAGACAGTTGTGATTATTGCAGATCAAGACCAGCTATCGCTGTATGGTATATATCTGTACTGTTAAAGAAGCGTCTGTGAAGCTGTATCCATTTTAATCCCGCGTTATATTTAAAGTTATTTAAGACTGGCATTCAGTGTATTATCCGAGACATGTGTAGTAAGGTCAAATCATGTGTTACAACATGTAACAATTACTCAGAGCTTTTCGAAAAGTCCATCAGTTTTAGACAAGGGGAGGTAGTGTTACATATTTTCTTTTCTTTATTTGTTGGAAGACTTCGAACTATATTTACAGATGTTAATTTGACTTTATTACTGTTTCAGATGACATGGCTATTTTTGCTTGATATCCATAAGAACAGCAAAATATATTTTATAAATTAAAAACCTACTGTGATAAGTGGGGGTTAAAGCTAAATATTGGGGAACAAACAACACATTTTCTTTAGAAAACGAGGCGGACTTTTGGTGGGCAAATCGTTGATGTATGATAATAATCCGATTGAAATAACTGACGATTTTAAATACCTCGGACCATTTTTTAATTATATTTGCATTTTTTATTTAAATAAAGAATATCTTGATGGCGATAATGATATAATTAACAATTTCATTATCCGAACCACCTTTAAGATTTCCTAGACAAATGTCCTTTAATTGAGGAGTTAATTTAAAGATATTGTATTAAATAACACTATTTAATTATTCCACATTATTTGCGTATTTCTACATTCCCGAAACAGGTGATCTATGGTTTCCACATAACTTGAACAATTAATATTAATATGTTTAGGTATACAGTATCTCCTATTTGTAGGTATAATTCTATTTAACAAATTATAATGGGAGCTTCTTAAAGCTGTATCCGACGTTGATTTGAATGCTATCGTATAATGAGTTGTCCAATTCACTTTTTCACTAAAAATAGTTCGTCATTTTTCTTCAGATAAAATTGATTCTGACTTATATGATAATCGAATTTTATATAAAAATTTGTTTGCTTTTTTTACCTCTGTGATTTTATTTACTAGCCGTGTATTTTCCTCGTTTGTTGGATTTTCAATTTGCATTGCATTTTTCTTTTTTAAAGGTATGTTTCCAATGAAATTATAGTATTATAAGAAATCTTTAGATTGTATATCATATAAATATTTAAATGTTTTAAATGTGTAATAAGTTTTTCTGCGAAAATCATAAAAATGCTCTAAAATGTTATACCTATATCGTGCCAATCTTGGTAAAATAAGGTTTTGCCATTACTTCTAATTTCTGAATTATTCCAAATATTTGTTTTATGTCTGCATCTTTTAAATTGCATTCAAAAAAAATATTATACCCATGTTTCTTTAATATCCTATCATAAAATAATTTCCACACACCTTTATTTTTTCATTTAAATAACGTTTATCCAACTTGATTTTAATGAGTTGATTAATAAGTATAAATTTGGTACCTCCGTGAACAATTGATCACCAGTTTTCTTGTAATTTTCTTTGGTTTATATTCCCACAGATATTCAAATAATGTTTTATTTATGTCATTATAAATAAAATCAGGAAGATTTGGTCAAACTGTAAGTTGATATATGAGTTTGGGTAATGCAAATTGTTTAATAGCTATAAGTGTAAATTATTATCTACTGAAATATCTTACTCAGAAAGGTGTACGAAAATGGTGTTTCAGAATAATGGAAAACTCAACTGGGTAAATAATGAAAAAAAGTTGTTATGATCATATTTGTCAGCGTGTATTCATTTTCATTGAACTTAAAGTATTTCCTAAATATATTCAAACTGCGTGTTTTTATCCAGGAATGGTATGATAGTATCCTACAAAATCCTTTAAAATTAGATTAAAAGTATGCATGCCCGGTCCTCTAACTCGGGACCTCCTGCTGTCAAGGCGAGCACACTACCGACTGTTCTCAAAGTCCAAAAGGCCACATAAATGTCTTTCATTTCAACCTCGGTCAAATTTCAAAATACTCTCCAACGGAGGCCATTGGAAAAAATAATTTGTTGTTATTCCTTTGTGCCATTTAAAATCTGTTAATTTCTAATAGTTACAATTGAAAGGTCAGTGTTTTTTTCTTTCTTCAATTTAACCCTTTCCTACATGGAGACGAAATTTGAAGCAATAGCAGCAGACAACTTTTGAAAACATTGTGGCCAAAGGTGAAATTGCTCATGATGAACAATTTCTCATTTGGCCACAATATTTTCAACTTTATTTAACAATTAAACTATCTTTTATGGAGATTTTTCAGGTTTGTCATTATGTGTAAAAAGTCGTCTGCTGCAGTATGTGGGAAAGGGTAGAGGAATATATTTCAACAGTCAGGGAATGTCATTCATTACCTAGCTATTTCATCGTTGTTTGTTCGCGGTAAATGATTATTTGAAACTATTTGTATCGAACGACGGCTATCTGTAGAAAATATCTAATATGAGTCGGCCCGCGAGAAAACCAGCATTGTGGACTCTGCGTAAAGTATCGACCCGGATCAGCCTAAGCATGCCGCGCACGCTTACCCGGATAGACACTTATCCCCTCCTGTGGATTTTCTGTTTCATGAATCATTTCTCAATACATCTATCCCCCTAAGACGGAATGTGTCGGCCGGATCAGTCTGCGCGGACAGCGCAGGCTGATCTGGTCGATACATTACGCAGATGTCTATCGCCGCAGCTGCATTTTGGGGGCATTTTGAGAAAACTCTTACTGTTCATAGTGAGTTTCGATTATACGACCATTGACGAAGTTACCGTAAACATTTACCTTTAATCCGAGAGCAGTGGTCCGCAGTTACATTATTTTCACAATAATATGAGCCGTTCCACGAGAAAACCAAGATTGTGAACTCTGCGTCATGTCTAAAAAGATATAGCCAGATTTAAATGACCAAATATCTCATACCAAATGTCCAGGTAAAAACTTTCAGTTTAACGTCGTTTGCAACTGTATTTCAGTTATATCACAGCGGCCCGTTCACAACATTCATCTCGATTAGCTAGCTACCTTCATACATTGATTTTCAATCCCATTTGATAAAAAGGTGCATGATACTAGTCAAGTTGACTAAACCATCTTCGAGCCGAGACTCGAGTTTCCCTGTACGAGCCCTATATTGATAGGGCTCGACGTTTCCCGCGACTCGTCGTGAATCAGATGAAGAATGGTTATAATACCAACAGATCGAGAATCGTTCGGAGAGCTCTAGGTTAGTGGTAAGTTGAATGTAATATGAGCCGTTCCACGTGGAACCTAACATTGTGGACTCTGCGTAAAGTATCGAACCTGATCAGCCTAAGCATGCTGCGCAGGATGTGCCGGACAGACCCTGTTTGCCTTCTGTTGATTTTTCTGTTTCAGGAATCATTACTTTATACCTATATTCCCCTGAGACGGAATGTGTCATCTCGGAATATCCTGCGCAGGCTGATCTGGATCGATACACTACGCAGAGACAATACTGTTGTGTTTCTCGTGGAACGTCGACGTGAATCAGATGAAGAATGGTTATAAAACCAACAGATCGACAATCGTTAGGAGAGCTCTAGTTTGGTTATAAGTTCAATTTAATATGAGCCGTTCCACGTGACACTGTTCGCCTTCTATTGATTTTCCGTTTCAGGAATCATTACTTTATACCTGCATCCCCATGAGAAGGGAATATGTCGGCCCGGATTATCCTGCGTGGACTGCGCGGGCTGATCTGAGTCGATACATAACGCAGAGTCCATAATTTTAGATTTCATGGCTCATATGATATGTATATATTATGGGCCTTGAGGCCTAGTTTCGCAAATAAACTATTGTATTGTACTGTATTGTATTGTTTAAGAGGCGTGTTTTGTGTTTTCGAAATCCTTATTTGATAGGTGCTCTGCTAAAACCATCATAAGCTTACTTATTACAAGTGTGAACAAATACCTGCCTCGGTGGTCTAGCATCCGCTGCGAGTGCGGGGTCGTGGGTTCGATCCCCGGTCGGGTCATAACAGGTTTAAACACACGCTGTTTTACAGATGTTTCGTTAAATCATCTATAGCTTATTGGCGAACAAGACAGAATCAGATCAGACAACGCGAATGCGCCGACCGATATGAATTTACACTTTTTGTAAATGACTAGCGATTTGCTTTCTCAAACGCAATTAAAGGCTGTTGCGAACAATTCGGATTCAGGTGAGACCGCTCATAACGAGCTGTCTCGCCTGAAATCATTCATTGTTTGCCATTTAAGACATTTAATTTTACCAAGTTTCTTGTTGGATGACAAATGGAGTGAATTTTCAACATGGAAGAGTCCACTTTGTGACATTCGGCAGATAAAGAGTTAAATCATATGTGGTAACTAGTTCAATACTTTTCATAAAAAAAAAAAAAAATTAAAAGGTAATTGAAACCTTTTTACGAAACATGTGGAATCCATCCCAAACAGGTCTGGTTGCAAATGTGTCTCGGCACAAAGTAAATGATGACATATGTACGAGGAGATGGAGCGTGAAATCCATGTCGCTTAACCGTTTCCTTCATACAACGCATCTGCAGCAGACAAATTAGAGAAAAAGTTGGCAAATACGAGAAATTCTCAATAAATCGAGTTTGGAAAGCATTAAATAGAGTTGGAAACATTTTGGCAAAAGTAGAAATTCCTCAGTATGTTTTAAATAGTCGTTTGCTGCAGAGGCGTTAGAACGCGTTTGAATGCAGGAAAGGCTTTACAATACAATACCGTTTGACCAGGCCTGTGTGTGTATATATATTTATATACATACAAATCGTGATCAAAACGTGTGAATAAACAGTGTATACAATCAGGCGTGAACTGTAACTTTTATTTAAACAAAGTTAAGAGTTACATCTTTCTCAAAACTATCACTTAAAAACATTTAATACACTATATATCTGTGTTTAATACTGAAGATATTGCTTTTAATAATATAACCGTTATTCGAATGTTATTAATAGCTCTTTCTTTTTTGTATAGAATACATGTATACCCCCATCTGTGTACATAGTAAAACATCCGCATGATTTTACCCCCAATTAAAGGTTGTTGAGTTTTGAAGGGCTACGTTGTAGATTAAACACCCCAGATAGTTTTAAAACATTCCATCAATCAACTTATCATTTTCGTATTAAAATATCAGGAATAACTTTACACGAAGCTAGCATTATATATGTTATCAGTACATAACCGGGGTAGAGGTTGAAGTGTTATGTTACTATTATATATTTAAAAGGAAATAATTTTTAAGAATACGTGACACAGTTTGGTTTATTTTCCGTATTCAAAAAATAGGAATAACAAACCATACACCGAGCCGGCATCAGTTTCGTATCGAGGGTGACACAGAACAGTGAGTGGTTATATATACTTGTTGATTATTCGTTTGTTAATTTTTTGTATCGATTAATATAGTTCACCTTCTTATGCAAAAAGCCATTTCCTACATGTCATACATGTCATACTCTTAATTTATGAACCTATTATTTTAATATTTATCATGCACGACATGAAACAGAGAACAATGTGGACTGAGATCGGTGTGCATACCGACTGTCTGATCTGTGCCTACACACAAATCATAATATACGGTATTTTTCCAAATTTGAAATCTCTCTCTCTCTTTCTCTTTCTCTCTCTATCTCTCTCTCTCTCTCTCTCTCTCTCTCTCTCTCTCTCTCTCTCTCTCTCTCTCTCTCTCTTCTCTCTTTCCCCCCCCCCCCCCCATCATTTCTCGTGACAATTGCATGTTTTTTTTTTTATTGTTTTCCCCTTGTAACCATAATTGTGGTTTGAGATAATAAATGTTGCGCTCTGTTCTTGTTCTACTCTGTTCTGTTCTGTTCTGTTCTAAACGCATCTGCTGCAAACGAGCATTTTTGTTTATGTCGTGTCGGCCCATGTTTTGGAATCTAATTTATGTGTATGTGCGTTAACATATTTGTATTCGTTAAATCCTTTAGAAAAATGTACAAAACGTTTACCTGTGATAGCGAAGCGTGCTATTGTATAATAATATGTACATGGCGCAACTTGAGTATACTAAAATTTGAACGGTGAGCAATACTGTTAACCCCCCTTTCCCACATACAACAAATCTGCAGCAGACGACTTTGAAAACATAGTGACAAAAACCTGACAAATCTCAATAAAAGATAGCTTAAATGTTATAAAATTGTTGAAAACATTGTGGCCAAAGGAGAAATTGCTCATCATGAGCGATATGACCTTTGGTCAAAATGTATTGAACAGTCGCCTGCTGCTATTGTGCCAAAATGCGTCTGCAGGTGGGAAAGGGCAAAGGAAAGACGTGTATTTACATTCCCAATAAACCGTGTTTATGACGACAGTCAAGTTATTATACGGTAAAGGTAATACGATATCCATCGAGTTTAATCACTTTTATATCTGTTGGATCTAAAACTATTATGATCATTGATATTCTAAAACCATACTTAAAAGTTGTTTTGACTAATGCAGAAAAATGACCAATTGGCACAGTCACACAATGTGTCACAGGCAGTTTGAAAGCGTCTTTGAATGCTAAAAGGTAACTAAAGTGTCTTGCCTGGTGTCCGCTCGTCTCTGTCATGTGTGTGTGGTCTTATAAGACCGTCAGGGTATGTGTTGTTCTCTTCTTGTCCGTCACTCTTTGTCAGTCTGCACCCTAAGAGAACCAGTTTAGAACTGCCTAGTCATGTGGTGGGAGAGACGGGTTATCTCCCCTTATGGTCAGTGATGCATATCTATATAGTAGACTGGTACCATGTCCATAATCACTACACTCCCCCCGACTTTATTAATGAGGCTGAGGCTGCAGGATACTTGATACCATACATCTGTAGATCCAATGCAATCATTGTCACTGATGGCAGGCTTGTCTATGTTCTCTTAGCACCGTCTTCAAGGTGCTCTTTCTCTGTCCTGGAGGTTGCTTGTATGTCTTTTACGTCGACATAATCCTCCAACAGATGATTCGCTCTGTTTATTGTCCTAGATCGGGTACATCACCGGATCATATACATTAATAACATTTTCGCCAGGCTGGGCCTTGGCCCACACCAGGCTCTAGATCCCTGGGTTCCATGGGAATATCAGCATGTCTTGATCTGATATGCCTTAACATCGCTGCTGGGTTCAATCTTATTCTGGTTTCACCATTCTCGCCGTCAGTTATACTTCTTGACACGTGTGCGTAAGACTTTCTACCATCATGTTCTTCCTGGTTGGTATGGTTGTAACTGCTTTGGGTGTATATCAGTGTCTGTGCAGCTGTCACAGACACACAACAAAACCTGAGGAATCTTCAAAGCATCTCGAGCAGTTGTATGGCCATTTTATGTAACAGCGAGCTGTTGCTCCTGGTCTGATGTAACAACCGAGTAAGGCTTGGGTAATCAGTTCTTACCACGACAGGACGATTTTGCAAGTGTTGCTTATTCTGCTTCAAGAACCGAACCACTGCTAGTATCTCCTTTCTGGTCTGGCAATAACTATTTTCTGTTCTTCTGTCAAAGCTTAGGTAATATATGCAATGACTCTAAGCTGGTTATTCTGTACTTCGTATAGTTTAGCCCCAATCATTTTGTCTGACAGTTGAATGTCTATCTTGAGTTCACCTGCATTCGTTGGGAGGGATAACTTGTTTTGATTGGTCGAAACTCTCCAAATTGCAGAATCCAGCTTCCTCTTTCTCACCCCAGCGAAATTGTTTTTGGCCCATCACCCTGTATAGGTTCTTCAATTTCATGGAAACCCTTGATAAACCTCTTGTGATGGCTTGCATATATCCCATGAAATCGTCTAGATCCCTGGAACTCGTTGGCGTTGGCCACTTGTCGGGAATAGTTCTGGACAAGGCCATTGTTGCTTAAAACCCAATTGAGGAATTCTACTTCTCGTTAGAACAGTAGACATCGTAGTGGGTTTAGCTTCAGTTCATGTCCTTGGAATCTGGTCAACATCTCGGCAATACACTGCAGATGACTGTTGAAGTATTTCCCAAGAACGGTAACTCAATCAAAGCACGCGAGCATTTTATTAACCTTTGCAAATACGGCAATCTGTGCATCTCATCTTTGGTTTCTGGCTCTGTAAACCATGCACTCTCTGCTACTTGGCTCCAGCTGTATTCTACCAATGGCAATGGAAACACCTTGCTTGCTTATCTATTCACGATACAATGGTCAATGCTCCAGTGAATAGATCCATCAACTTTCCTGATCTTCATAGGCGAAAACCTCCATTCCATTATTTCTTCTGGCATTACACTTGGTCCAAGTTGTACCATTCTCTCCCCATCCAAATTCTTTGGCACTTGACCTGCCTCCAAATCATTTGTTAACGTGCTAGCCCTTTCACTCCAGCATCTATGAGCGTGACAATCTCTCAGCAGCTGGTGAACTTTGACACTTTCGTCCTACTGTTGATGCCCAACTTCTCTTCCTTCTTTGTCTGGTAGGACTTCAGACACAGGATAGGCTCTTCCCACTTCCTTGCCTCTTTTCAGCAGCCAATATCGATCTGTTGTGGTGATCAATCACACAAATGATGGGCTCTGAATCCTCACCAAGGACAACTCTTGCAACACGTGACTTCAGGTCATCGACTGTCTATCACATCAGTTGGCATCTTCATTTTCATGCAACGTTTAACCATGACTATGGTATTGGGGGGCACATCTCTTCTCTTTGCAATGGTGACTCTGCTTACAAATGGATAATTTGCACCGTCGATGGTCATTCTCATTTTATGGCCACCAAGGGTCATCTGTATCTACCACTTGTACATATGCTCCACAGTATCATCTGTAATACTTTCTTGCGGATCTCGGCTTGCGTCCGAATCCATTGTTAGACCTTTGCTCTGTATCTGAAGGTTGGTCTAGTCCTTCAGCATGACTCAATGGCAATCTATCTTTCTTCAGGTCCAGTCATGCTATTCTGAAATGGCTGGACTTCCCACTACCATAACAAGCACCACTAACCTGTCTTTGGCGTAGCTTGATAAGTTCTGCCAGCAAATCCTGTAGCTTGCCTAAGGATTGCTGCATCACCTCGCAATGTCCATGCATCTGTGTCTAGTATGCCTTGGCATAATTTGGTAGCCATCTCTTTGTCTGCATACCAGTCTGGCAAACCATTTAATGTTTTGGTTCACTGCTAATGACTTCTTGTAAACTTTCTGACCCCTCTGGGACTTCCAAACATAGAGCTGTGGGTGTGATCAGGTTCAGGATTTACATCGCGCCAAATGTCTCGTCAGACATCGGCAACACCTACGGCCTGATATCATCAATATCTCTCGTGAATATTACCCAATGGCAGTTTACTTGTTTACAAAAGTCACTATTTTGGTTTACTGCTAACGACTTCTTGTAACCTTTTGGACCCCTTTGGGACTTCCAAACGTAGAGCTGTGGGTGTGATCAGGTTCTGGATTTACATTCGCCCTAAATGTTTTGTCAGACATCGGAAACACCAACGGCACTGCATCATCAACCTCTCTCGTGAACTTTTCCCAATGGCTGTCTTCTCATTTACAATAGTCACATCCCCCACAAGGCAAGTCTTCTATGCGTTCACAGGCTCTACATTTAACTCCAAGAGCCGGCATCCTTGATAGAGCATCTGCATTCCCGTATTTCGCACCAGCTCGATATGTCATGGACCAAGTTGTACCATTCTCTCCCCATCCATATCTTTGACAACTCCTCCATACATCTTGCTAACTGGCCTTGGGGTTCTATAAATCGCAGTAACCAAGTGAGACTGGAATGATCTGTTCTTTTCTCTTGCCATGGTCATTAATGTTTGCAATAACTGAGCGGCCCATATTGCGGTGGCTCAGCTATGCATATACATGTAGCAGCTTGTCCCAGTCCATTATGTGACATGCATCTGCTGAAAAACTGCTTTATTTCATCCATATAGTTTGCCCGTGATGTTCTGTCATCTTGTTTGTCCATCAGATTTTTTTCTGTGGTATAATACAAAGTAGACTCAAGTTGCAATGCTGGGTCTGGCTTGTGTATTGTCACAAAATGTGGTAAAATGCAGTTTTAATTTTATTTCAAATTTAACCTTTTCCAATTTATTAATCAAATATCAATAAATTATTATACATGTTCACTAGGTGACCAGTCTTGCATGTACATTAATCCATGCACAAGACTATAACATTTGACCAAATAGGAAATTAAAATCCCATGTCACAATGAAATTTACTAAGTTATTTACTATCCCCTGCTGAATAAATTATCGGACCTGGCAAACCAATGTTTTCAATAAAACAATTCCAAAAATAAACAGTATTTGTTTTCAAAGAATTGGACCACACGCGACAATCACAGAGTAGCCTTTGCACCGAGCAAGCACTTATTCAGAGACCTTCTTTTGCAATGACGCAGCCGGAAATTTATCTTCGGGCTGTATGCGCACGCACCTCGATCTCTAACCGAAAGTATATCCTACAAAATAAGCTTTGGGCCTATTTGCAACAATATTCGGGGACATTTGGACAAATACCACGCGAATTCAATTGACTTTCTACTCACGACCTCCTCCGAGCTTGGTAACTATCAACCTCTAATGGCTGTGACCTTAAACAGCAAAGTGTTCTCGGTCCCACTCCCTTCTGTTGACAAAAATCTTCAGCAGGATTCGAATCACTTCTGACACCAGTAAAGTGTCTTGCCTGGTGTCCGCTCGTCTCTGTCATGTGTGTGTGGTCTTATAAGACCGTCAGGGTATGTGTTGTTCTCTTCTTGTCCGTCACTCTTTGTCAGTCTGCACCCTAAGAGAACCAGTTTAGAACTGCCTAGTCATGTGGTGGGAGAGACGGGTTATCTCCCCTTATGGTCAGTGATGCATATCTATATAGTAGACTGGTACCATGTCCATAATCACTACATAACCAACATATCTGTTAATTTTTCTAAGATGGTCTCTTCAAAGCGTCTTTGAATGCTAAAAGGTAACCAACATATCTGGCAATTGTTTCTAAGATGGTCTCAACACTACGATGTCAAGTGACAACTCTTGTTACATAATACAGGCTATTGTAGCCTTGTCCTAGCTCAACCAGTCTTAGATTACATTAGTATGGACGTTTTCAGAAAGGTGTTGCTGATAGTCGCCTCATGTTTGGATTGTCGGAGGTAATGGTATCTCGGGGGCTCAAGCCTAGTCTAACTGAGACTGAAGTTAAATAAGAAATGGCCGAGGTTATGTCGAGGTTATGTCGAGGTTATGTAGAAGATATGTCGCCACCTTGTGTGAGATAGGTCGTGATTTAGGAACTGATTTCATAATACAAAATAATTTAATCCTTTATCTGATACAGATGACATTTGACGCATTTGCAGCATACGATATATACGAAAATATTGAAGGAAATAGAGAAATTGCTTCATTGTATTCCTGTGTTTTCAACACCGTATCAAATTTTTACCATCAAAGTTGTTACAGCAGACGTCTCTTTAAATGGGGCGCCAGCTAAAATCGGTTAACCCATTTCCAATTATTACAAATCAGAAGCAGACGACGTTGAAAACATCTGGTAACAATACGGTAAAGGATTTAAAGGTATAGTAGTACATTGTTTCCTGATCGGCCAGGGTTGATGGGGTAGCATTACAACGTGGGTGTGTTCTTATTTAGTAGACCGAAAGGGTTCGCTGTTAGGGAGTTGTAAGTTTTAAAATGGTTTCAATTTGATATTTTAATTTCCGACTGACAACTAATCTATTTAGTCATCTAAATACACCCCTGGGATGTCTCTCAGATTACATAATTAACCGATTCTTATGTGTTACAAATTAGCAGCGACAAAACAAATCAATCAATTTGCATTTTTCTTGCTAACTATCGCCTAGCAGTTACGCTTAGAAAACTCTGGATACTTCCTGATCCTCCGGCGAGTAGATAAGCCTACATTTACGACTTGTGCTAGCCAATCACCAATATCCATGCGATTTAGTATTTTTATCTGATACCTTCATCATTGCGGTTTTAATATGTCCTTACAGTTAAATGATGTGGTTTTAATATGTCCTTACAGTTAAATGATGTGTTTTTTGCTACATATTGTTGCATAACATTAACCAATATAATGAGAAAAAGTACAAATTTATGTCTGAACATGTAGGTTCAGATCATACTATCCACCTGATCAGTCTTATCATAATCTGTACTGATTCGGATATATACTGAGTTCACAAAGTCCAACCCTTTTCTATGCATTGGGGGATATAGTATTAAACGATGTATATATATAGTTTATTACAGTTTTTAACCCTTTCCCACTTGTAGACGCATTCTAAAACGACGACTTTAGAAATCGTAGTGGCAAAAGAAGAAATTGCACATAGCGAGCAATTTCTCCTTTTGCCCCAATACGTTCAACTCTATTTCATAAATAAGTTTTCATTTATAGGAAGTTTCAAAAAATTTAACTAGACATTTTCAAAGTCTTCTGCTGCAGATGTGTTGTATATGGGAAAGGGTTACAGTCACATACAGATGGACACGGGTTAACCAAGGAAATAACAAATCGTGATAAGTGTACACGTATATCGGATAGTAACTACCACTATAAGCGTGTAAGTTACTTCACTTTAGTAACTTTATCCCGACATTAGTACAAAGATGTCGAGTACGTATTTGTAACGCATTGTCTTTCAACTATCTTCTCAGTTCTTAAAAAATCCGAAAAAGTTGCAATTATAAATATATCAACATCTTTTTATAAATATAGGAAATATCATTCCAGAGTCAACGGTCAACTCATAGTGAAGCGAAATCCGATAGTGCAATCACATAAAATGCAATGCTTTTCCCACCAATAAGGTATATTCTGTGCCGTTATATTTCTAAGTAACGTACGTGCAGTTATATTCAAAATAAAAAAAAGAATGCCGCAAGTCATGTCTTGCTGTACATAAATTATAGGTGACAAAGCGGATATACAATGTTCACAAACAGCAAACGTTTCCCCTCACAGACGCAGTAGAAGACTTTTGAAAACAGTCTGACCCGGATCTTCTATGTTCTCCATCTAGTCATACGAGCATCCTAGAAGCCCCAGTAGCTTTCTGACACCCGGTCTACAGCAGACAACTTTTGAAAACATTGTGGCAAAAGGAGAAATTGCTCATCATGAGCAATTCCTGCTTTTGCCAGAATGTTTTCAACTTTATTCAATCATTATACTTTCATTTACAGATATTTTTCATATCTTTGCTAAGATATTTTCAGTCGTCTGCCGCAGATTTGTTGTATGTGGGAAAGGGTTGAATATTCTCCTGAAATTTAATACGTTGACATTCTAAAACTGCTCAAAAGAAGAAATGTTTCTATTCCCAAAACATATTTACTCTACATATAATTGCCGAGCCCCGGTAGCTCAGTCGGTAGCGACGCGGGCTGTCAATCCAGGGGTTGTGAGCTTGAACCCCAGCTCGGCCAACATTCTTTCCGTCGTTTTACAAAAGTCTATGTTGAAAAGCAGCCAGTAGCTTGGAAAGTATGTTATGTTGAGTACTGGTGTGAAAAATACTTGAAACACATGAGTAGGTTATTTGGCCCTCATAATATGACTAAAATTTATATGAAAATGGCGTTAAACCCAATAAATAAATCAAAAATCCTAGAGGATTCATAGAAGTCATTTGAGAATCGGCCATGTCCAATAATCAACATTGAAAATCTTCAATTGTTTGTACTTTTCGTCGATTTGAGCCGAGCCCCGGTAGCTCAGTCGGCAGCGACGCGGGCTGTCAATCAAGGGGTTGTGAGTTCGAATCCCGGCTCGGCCAACTTTCGTCATTCGGCTTCCACATATGGGCTAAGTCTATGTGGAAAAGCAGCCAGTTGCTTGGGAAGATTGTTGTGTGGAGTACTGGTGTGAGAAAACCAGGAAATGCATGAGTAGGTGAACTGGCCGCCGTGATATAACTGAGAAATTGTTAAAAAAGGCGTTAAACACCAATCAATCAATCAATCGTTGATTTGGAAACCTTCAAAGGTCAGGTTGAATTAACGGGTATTTCCCCCTTCGCCCCCCCCCCCCCCCCCCCCCATCCCCACAATATCTCTCTTATTACTCAACCAAACCCTGTGTTGTGAATACTTAAAAGAATCGTCTCACATAGGGATCGAGTGTCAAAAAAAAATCTAAGAACAGGAAGAATGCCCATTATCTAGGGATCTGCCTATGACATCTCTCAATGATTGTGTTGATATTGTTTGTAAGAAAGGCCGTACAATAACCGAAATTAAAAAATCAATTTTGGGGCGTATGTAATTGATATAAAACTCTCATCGTAAACATGTGAACCGTCCCGCGAGAAAACCAACATTGTGGACTCTGCGTAAAGTATCGACTCGGGTCACCCTAAGCATGCCGCGCAGGCTTACCTGGACCGACACTATTCGTATCCTGTGGATTTTCTGTTTCAGGAATAACTACTGTATACATCTATCCCCCTAAGACGGAATGTGTCGGCCGGATCAGTCTGCGCGGACAGCGCAGGCTGATCTGGTCGATACATTACGCAGATATATTGATATTAGCCGTCTCGCGAGAAAACCAACATTGTGGACTCTGCGTAATGTATCGACCCTGATCACCCTAAGCATGCCGCGCAGGCTTACCTGGACCGACACTGTTCGTATCCTGTGGATTTTCTGTTTCATGAATAACTACTGTATACATCTATCCCCCTAAGACGGAATGTGTCGGCCGGATCAGTCTGCGCGGACAGCGCAGGCTGATCTGGTCGATACATTACGCAGATATATTGATATGAGCCGTCCCGCGAGAAAACCAACATTGTGGTCTCTGCGTAAAGTATCGACCCGGATCAGCCTAAGCATGCCGCGCAAGCTTACCCGGATAGAAACTTTTCGCCTGCTGTGGACTATCTGTTTCAGGAATCATTACTCTATACCTCTATCCCCTGAGACGGAATGTGTCGGCCCGTATCAGTCAATTTCTCTTTTTGTCAAACAGTTTCTTTCTTCATGTTGCATAGTTATGTTAAAAGTCGTTTGATGCAGATTTGTAGACAAAAGGATTAAATAAATGATGGAAAATAAGTAAGAAAGAATGCATAAAATAAATTTTGGGGAAATTCGAATTGCGTTTTACCTTGTATGGTCGTAGCTCGCCTTCGGCCGTGAATAATTTATTTCATTTTATGGAGATATGATTATCGTTTGGGTTGTGTCATCGCGGGAAAAAAAACTTGTTTTCACACTTTCAACGACATCCGGGGTCATAAATGCGAATCCCCGCAGTGTAGTGGTAAAGGTAAAGGATCACGATTTATATCAATGTAAACTGACATTGTAATTAAATCGGCATGAAATAGTTAAATATACACGATCTTAACACTATTATCCAATGCCAACTCGCGTATTTCTGGTGGCGAATAATTCAAAACGAATTACAAACTGTTAACAAGAGTATAGGAATATCGGTATGCTCTTGTTCTTGTAGTAAATGATGATACAAAGATAAATATTTAACATTCCAAACAGTTTTTCACCGTATATTATTAGGACACTTACCTTGTGTAACAAAGTTGTATTGCTTATTTTGAAATGATTAAATTGCAGTGAAATCGCGTTCTCTGTCAATATTTAGTCATTTCCCTCACACAGTCGCATTTTACGCCTCTGCAGCAGACAACTTTTAAAAACATTGTGACAAAATGAGATATTTCTCTTAATGAGCAGTTTCTCCTTTTGCCACAATGTTTTTTTGTACTCGATTAAATTATTATACTATTATTTACAGATGTTTTTCATAGTTTCGCCAAGATGTATTCAAAGTCGTCTGCAGCAGATTTGTTAATAATAATAATAATAACAATAATAATAATATTAATAATAATAATAATAATAATAATAATAATAATAAAGGCTTTGTTTAGAGAGGACACTCATTTGACATGGTACATGTATGCAAGTCAATCTTCCATGAGGGCCTCAAACATAAATACAATTAAATGAAAGATGAACAAACGTATGTTACATGTACATATGAACAACTCAATGTTACAATTATACTTACATACATGTATATAAATATGGACTAACAATTGATATGTCTATTACTGTATCGTAGAACAGCCACATATCCAAATATTTTGTATAGTTTCATGTAATACAATTGTACTACAGTTATCATCGAATTAAGATTGGTTTATCCAACGTAAACAATGGGATTAGAAATGCTGAATAGACGTTGAGTTTTCAATATATGAAGGAATGTGGGAAAGAGTTCAAGATAGGAATGGTATTACACACCTGACTGATCTACAATTGCTTATTGACACGCTGTGTTACGGTGGTCGTATCTATCGAGGGCTTGGCGTGAAACGGTTGTAACTAAAAACCTATTTTGAAAACCCTGGTTTAGGGGCAATTTTGACCCCTTTGTAAACAATGCAAATTTAGGTGCCATTGCTCAGAACGAGCAATGGCTCCAAATTTGCATTGTTTACCAAGAAAAAATGATTTAACACTTATAAAGACTTTATGGCGAGGTGATTAACCTTGGTAAAAAAATATAAATTTTAGTTACAACCGTTTCACGCCAATCCCTCGATATCGTCCAAAGTATAAGGTTTTAGAATATGAAAATCATTTACTTCTCAATTGTTTGTCTAAAGAAAATCTATCAACTTCTTGGCCTTCTTTTTCTCGATTTATTAACTTATCTTCAAAACGTACAAATAAGTAATATATATTATTATATTTCAAAAGTGTCAGAGTATAGAGAATATTGTATAAATTAAAAGTTAGTGTAAAGTAATGACTAAAACTCCTTTGTTAATTAATAATACATTAATCATACAACAAATTTGCAGCAGTCGATTTTGAAAAAAATAATGACCAAAACCTGAAAAAACTCCGTAAAAGTTAGCTTAATTGTTGAATGAAGTTGAAAACATTGTAGACAAATCGCTCATCATGAGCAATTTCACCTTTAGCCACAATGTTTTCAAAAGTCGTCTTCTGCTATTGCGTCAACATGCATCTGCAGGTGGAAAGGGTTAATACATGAACATAATTAATATATAATGTTTAGTTTCTTCAACATATTGTAATTATCTTTCATATAATAATTAATCTTTGTATTTTGTATATATATATGAGCCGTTCCACGAAAAAAACCAACATTATTGACTACGCGTAAAGTATCGATCCGGATCAGCCTTAGCATGCCGCGCAGGCTAATCCGGACAGACACTTTTCGCCTTCTGTGGATTTTCTGTTTCAGGAATCATTACTTTACACCTCTATCCACCTGAGACGGAATGTGTCGGCCCTGATTAGCCTGCGCGGACTGCGCAGGCTGATCTGGGTCGATACATTACGCAGATCCAATAATGTTTTTTTTTTCGTGGAACGGCTCATATATATCCTTGCCGAGTAAAATAGAGTTGATCCGTGTAATCAATTACTTGTCATATTATGGTAATACAGTCACACCAGTGGTGCAGAGGTAGAGCGTCGGCCTCTCGTATCAAAGGTCCCTGGTTCGAGTCCCGTGATGAGCGGGTCCTGACGTTGGGATTTTTCCACACAAACGGCGCGAGTACTGGTTAAGTCTCCAGGAAGCAGACATCGAGAGTGATTTATCTAAGCCAAAGGCTTGTTTCGCAATCGATGTAAAATAAATAAGTTTAAACTAAACACCTTTGTTTAGGAATTCCCTGTTTATAACAACCACTGTTTTAATTTTCCCAGTTACTCATTTTCTCCATATATGACCCTGTAATTAAAGACCACCTGTGAACAAAGACCAGAATAATTTATTTTCCACGGGTGGTATTTAAACACAGGTTGGACTATTATCTTAGTGGTCATAGTGAGTTTCGATTAAACGAACATTCACGAAGCTATCGTAAACATTTATCTTTTATCGAGAGCAGTGGTCCGCAGTTACAACATTTTTAAAATTATATGGGCCGTTCCACGAGAAAACCATTATTGTGGACTCTGCGTAATGTATCGATCCGGATCAGCCTAAGCATGCCGAGAAACCTAACCTGGATAGAAGACTTTGTCCTGTTTAAGGAGTCATTTTTATATACCTCTATAACCCTAAGACGGAATGTGTCGGCCCGGATTAGCCTGCGCCATGTGACGGTTGATTTTGATCGGTACATTACGCAGATTCCATAATGTTGGTTTTCACGTGGAAAGACTCATTTGTTTAAACGTACTTGTGAGTGTTGACCCTTTGGACAAAAAGTATGATGCATCAATTGAAATATTTTTTAACGGTGATTAAGACAGACTGGAAGCAGTGCCCAAAGTAAAGGTATCAGCACTGAGTTACCTTTATAGCACTCTTTTGTTCGCCCATGTCTGTGTGTCTCTCGATTTCATGCGTCTGTTCCCAGCTGACAGTTGGAATCTTCAATTCTTACTCGGATACAGGTTGCCCGAAAAGGCCATGTTGATACAACGAAGATGTAACAAGAACCGTAACAACCAGGTGCGGTTCATATACATGTACATCCTAGACAATATTTACGGTACATGTCTATTGAAGAGGAAAATGATATAAACCAGGTCACCCGGACATCGCCTTTGTATTGTTTGTATTGTCAGTTTACTATATAGAACCATGCACACTGGCGTTATAAACCTTTTCCCACATATATACGCTTTCTTACGCCTCGAAAGCATATACATACTGAAAACATTGAAAACATTATGACAAAGGAAAAGTTGCTAATGATGAACAATTTCTCTTTTCGTCACACTGTTTTCAACGGTTTTCATAGTTTTTAAAAGCCGTCTGCTGTAGATTTGTTGTATGTGGGACAAGCTTTAGTATTAATCATGCGACAGTTCAGTTCACATTGACAATAAACAATACACTATTCGACGAACAAGGTATACACCTTAAACGTATCCCGTTGTAAATTAGGCCATTTCTGATGGTTGTATCCCATACAAGTGAGAGGCAAAATCAGCCGTGACGCATTGGGACAAAACTTAATGATTATATGTTTTCAAAGAAGTCGATATTAAAATGCTCATATAAGTTACACAATGATTGAGCCGTCCCACCAACATGATGGTCTCTGCGTCATGTATCAACCCAGATCAACCTGCGCAATCCGCGCAGGTTATTCCGGGCCGACATATTCCGTCACAGGCGGATAGAGGTATAATATAATTCCTCTCTCTCTCTCTTTATCTCTCTCTCTCTCTCTCTCTCTCTCTCTCTCTCTCTATTTATCTCTCTCTCTCTCACTCTCACACTCTCTCTCTCTATCTCTCTGTCTCTCTCTGTCTGTCTGTCTGTCTCTCTGTGTCTGTCTGTCTGCCTGTCTCTCTCTATCTCTGTCTGTCTGTCTGTCTGTCTGTCTGTCTGTCTGTCTCTCTCTTTCTCTATCTCTCTTTATCTTTCTCTCCTTTTCTCTTTCTGACTCTCTCCATCACTCCATCATGTTTCGTGACAATTGCATGTTTATTGTTTTTCTCGTGTACCATAATTGTGATTTGAGTTAATAATGGTTCTGTTATGATAATTGGGAAGAATGTCGAACGTTTGCTTTCGAAAGTTATCGTTAAAACTGTATTGCCCACATGTGCCGGTCTCGTTTAAAACCTAAAAATAGCATTTGACTATATATTGACAAATGCTATTTCTAGATTTTTAAACGAGACTTGCACCGGTGGTATTACCTAGATGTTATCATATAATACATGTACGTTGACAAAATACAAGAAAATAATAGCTGACCAATATATTAACCATTACACTCAACTGTTTTAAAATCCAATGTCTCTAACTGTTTAGCAGAGTATTTATGGACAAGAACACAAATTAGCACGTCTAGATGTTTCCTTTATGCAGTACTCTCACCTCACGTCAACAATTTTGTGTATACATGTTAATATGAACAATTGCCATGCAATGTCCACACTATGTATTTGTACTTGTATTATTTGACTATGAGCTTGACTGAGTAATGTCTAAATGAAATTTTAATGAATATATACAGCTGTATTCATTTGGATCCTGTATAGCTTAGGTGCACAGCATGTAGTTTTTCACACGTGTTATTATTACGTTAGGGTTAGTTTGGCAGGAGCACCGTTAAAAAAAATAAAACACCATTCAAATCAATACACAAGACGAATTTTGATGCAAAGCATCAAAGAAGCCACGACGCGCATTCTTTTGAACCATGACTTAAAGGAAGCAGATGCAGTTCAGTACATTTAAATAACCTGTGCAAACAGACAGGATCTAAATACTTTGAACACGAAGGCCAAATGATGTCCCTTTATTTTAAACAAGAAGGACAAGACGGGCTACTAGTATTGTTCACCTGGCTACCATAAATAAAAGGGTATCAAGAGCTGAAAGGGTCAATTTTGACGCAGAGATTAGACGTTTTATATGCTAAGATATATGTGATATTTAGCATGTGAAGTTTAGTCGTGAAATGAAAAGTTTAGTCCTAAAACCATTTGGTTTACAGTTTGCTTAGCATTGACTGCAACTATAATGTGTCATACAAGCTGAAGTTTCTTAATTTTAATCTTTACCAATAAACGGTTTTAAATCGGCTCCAACTAGATCAATTAGATATAAAAAAAAAAAAATAGGTGCTGAAATATTAACAGATATTAACTCAAGGTGTAATGCCTCTAGTTATAAGTTAAGAGTGTGACACAAGCTTTGGAAGGAGAAGGGGAGGTCTAATAGCCTTCCAGTTTAGCAGAGGTATGATAACAAAAACGGGAGTATATAAACAAAAAATACAAAGTAAATTTTAACAAAATTAAAGATATTTACTTTCAAAATTGAGCATTTATGAAATTAAAAAAGAAATTCACATCAATAGTCAACATATAGCAAGAATACAATGGTCTGAATGACGAACTGTATGGGGAGGAACGTTTTAAGTTTAGAAATACAACAGAATTTTATAAAAAGGCAAAAACATCCCCCGACACTTTTTTTTCTGAGCTTTGATGTAAACCAAACTATTAAAAAAGCGTAGCCGAGGAAAATGGGGAGAATTGAAAACAAAAGTCTTGAGCTTTGATGAATCGGGTTGTAGCTAGAGATCGGGGATGAAAAGCAGAGCAAGGCAAAAGCTCCGGAGTGTAGGGTCGTAAACCAAACTATTAAAAAAGCGTAGCCTAGGAAGTTTAGGAAAAGTTATTAAATACCCATTAAATGTGTCTAAATGTGTAATAACGGTAGAGGCATGCGTATTTTGTATCCTGTTTTTTCTTAAATCAGTTAATAGTTTAAAACAATTTATTGATTCATAAAGGCTGTTTTTTTTAAAAACATATTACAGAGTTTTTTCTTTACAATAATAATGTTGGTTGGGAGCTACTCCATGGTACACACTTGAAACCTATTCAAAACGCCGCGTTTCCACGCGTCGTCAACAACATGACTGTATGAAGGTACATTCTGACATTGACTTTCACAGCGGTCCATGCTGGTCTTAGTGTTCGCGTTTCTGCAGTTGCTGTTATGTTAAAATTGCGTTAGTTAATATATGCTGACACAAATGATGAAAGTGGTACATGCGGATATGGAAATTCTGACATATTTTCTAGTTTTGGAAAAAGGAGAAATAAAACTTACGATATTGTTTTCAACCTTATTACATTGTAATACACAACTGTACTTCTTTTACCAAAGCTACTTCATTTTTCAAAGAAGTCGATCCTAAGATTTTCCTATCAGTTACACAATATGTGGTTAATACATAAAATAACATTTAAATGTAAGCACAATGCTACTAAACAATTCAAAAGAAGCTCTCCATAAAACAGTATATATAGGTAAGAAGACAAAAGGTGAAATATAGTATTCTTCTTTGCTTAGTGCGACTCGAGCAAACTAATTTGAAAGACTATACAAATCAAACCTAGCCTTGGAGATAATAATTATATTTTTACACATACATCTTTATTACCTCCATTTACTGAAGAGTATACAAAATACAACAATAAAAACATTTATGTGGTGGTATAATGTTTACAGTTTTATAAAATAACAGTTTTTCCCGTCTACGCCCGTGAGCGTATATTTTAGTGAGAGTGTCTTCCCCCATGCGGATGCATGTTTTAATGACGCTCTCGTGCGAGCAGTTAATAATAACATGTTACTTCCCGAATGGAACTCGTGCAACTGAGTCATCGTCATTCTCTTTGTTTGTTTGTTTCAATGTTGTTTATCACCATTTTAAACACAGTTTTTCAGTTAAATCACAGCGTTTCCTTGGTAATTAAACCAGTTCTGTCGGTATTTTACTATTTCCTGACAACGATGCATCAGTGGTTAGTATATCATCGGAAATCATTTTTCAACAGTATCGAGTTTTATTAATCAAAATCTCAGTTCATAATTACAAGATAATATGAGAAATATAAGCGCAGGGGTATAATCTATATAAACGAGGCGTACAAAACACAAACTGTAGCATATTTAACAATACAATGTATCTGTTTATCAAGTGGGTAGACCATAAAAACAAAGTCGAATCGAATAATGAAGACCACGATTGGTTTCGGGTTGCGTCCCGGATGTAGTCTATTGTAAACGTAATTCACTATGGCGGCGTGGCATAATATCCGAAACAACCCGCATGATATACAGTCATTCGGAGTGGACTAGATCCGGAAATACGTCATCGAAAGTTTATTAATTACGTCACTAAACGGCGCGATCTGTATTAGATGGGATGTGCACATTGTTATTTTATGCAAATTGTCCAAATATATTTACTTAGCGAATCTTAAAAGAGATGGTGAAACTTAATTTTAATGCTTTTCTCTTATGTAAAATTGTAATGAAATATGTATTGTACTATAAACCGCCAAAGGTATTGTACATTTTGGCGACAACGTGTATTTGTTATATGCCAATAAAACATATTGAATTGAATTGAATTGTTATTAAGCCTTTCCCGCATACAAAGGAAATGCAGCAGACGACTTTGAAAACATCTTGTTCAAAATGTGTAAACTATCTGTAAGTGAAAGTATAATCATTGAATAAAGTTGAAAACATTGTGATAAATGGAGAAACTGCTCATTTTGAGTAAATTCTCCATTTGACACTATGATTTCAAAAGTCGTCTGCTTCAAATATGTCAAAAAGCGCTTAACCGAGATTGTGTAGTTCTTGTAAATTCAACAATGCATAGAAGTGTCTTTTTAGTTAATTGTTCCTCTGAAGGTTTTCAAATGACTCTTCTAAAAATCAAGAGCCTTTCCCTAATACATCCAGCACAAGGCGACTGCTTATTAAAAGCTGAAGTTTAATTAGTAAAATCTGTTATGGTATGTCGGAGTGCTCGATGTGTTATAAATACGTCCCTGTTGTAACATGAGGGTAGAACGCTAAGATGTGGTTACGCACATTATCCTCACGCTAGACGGACGGGGAATATAATTAATGAAATAATCATTGCCGACCAGAATAGAAATAATTTCCCTTTCGGCAAAACATTATAAAATACGCGCTACACCTAAACCATGGTTGAGTATATATATATAGGTCTGTTGAATAGGCTATGTCACTTCGGACTGTTATATATTAGATCCGTCTTTGTGTTACATCATAAATTCGGGTGTTGTTTTTTCCGGCATAACCCCCTTTCTAACCCTTTCCCACATACAACAAATCCATCAGACGACTTTGAAGCAATTTTAACAAAATTATGGAAAACTCCAAAATTGAAAGTAAACTATTAAATTAATTTGAAAACATCGTGGCAAATTGAGAAACTGCTCATCACGAGTTATTTCTCCTCGTATCAAAGTGTTTTTCAAAGCCGTCTGCTACATATGCGTTACAATGCGTATGAAAGCAAGAAAGGGTTAAACAGGTTCAGTTATATCACGGTTTCTTGAACAATCATTCATACAAATTGGCAGAAAACGACATCGAAAATATCTTGACTGAAACAGGAAAACTCGCTGTTAATGAAAGTTGAATCATTTGATTGAGTTGAAAACATTGTGACAAACGGAGAAATTGCTCATTTCTTATTTCTCCTCTTGTCAAAGTGTTTTCCAAAGCTGTCTGCTGAAAATGCGTCTAAATTCGTCTGATATGTTATCTGTAATGTCACGGACAGCGAGATATCGGTTATTCAAGGTAATTTCATAATAATGTAAGTATAATCAATCATTCATGTTTTAAACAAAAATGCAACAATTGAAAATATTTGTATAATCTTCTCATATTATGTATAAGTGATATATTATATATCATACAATGGGTATACATATGTGTCATATGTCGATGCTTCCACACTGTTGCATCTAATAACATACAAATAAACCTTAATTTGTTTCATTTCATATCCTCTTTTAAGGATATTATAGCGTTTACGAACAGTGAAGACTCAGATGAGCCTGTGCATTCACACATTCTGATTAGACTATTCACTGTCCGTCTACAAACTTGTACGCATTTATTGACAAGGACTGGACGTTGTAACCTCATTATTTATTTACACAAACGTACCTTAACCCTTCCCCACATACAACAAACCTGAAGCAGATGACTTTGAATGTAAATTGACATAAACATGAAAAAATCTGCATAAATGAAGGTTAAATTATCAAATATAGTTATCTATATCATTATGGCAATTTCTGTTTTTGCCAAATTGTTTCCAAAACTGCTGCAGAGTCGTCAAAACGCGTCTGTATCTGGGAAAGGGTTAATAAACCATAAATTCCATTGAACCCCTAACCTGTCCTGATTTTAATTTGTTCGTTTATCCTCGCCGTGCAGAATGAACTATTTGACGAGCAGCTATTGTCTTTGATTTATCCATTTGTTAAAACATAGGGACCAAGGACCAGGGGGTTATATATTAACTATTTATTTGATGACAGGGGCGTAGCTTTGCAATAATCAATGTGAAGGCCGTCTCGTGAGAAAATCAACATTGTGGACTCTGCGTAAAGTATCGACCCGAATCAGCCTAAGCATGCCACACAGGCCTGCCCGAATAGACACTTTTCGCCTCCTGTGGATTTTCTGTTTCAGGAATCACTTCTCTATACATCTATCCCCCTAAGACGGAATGTGTCGGCCGGGTCAGTCTGCGCGGATAGCGCAAGCTGATCTGGTCGAGACATTACGGAGAGGTCTATCGCCGCAGCTGCATTTAGGGTCATTTTGAGAAAAAATGTGAAGGCACGTGCCTACAGTACCTAAAGGGAGCTACGCCCTTGGATGAGGCTATAATTGATGGTTATATATTTTACTAATTTGAAACCCAAGTTGCCAGTTGCGACTTAAATATGTTCTGTTTGGGATACAAAAGTAATACGAAAAAAAAACATAAATGTTTTTTTTCGCTTATGGTAACAGGTGTGAGATTTTTTTTTTTTTTTTTTCAATAACCCATGAAGCTTTCTGAAATGAAACTGGAAAAATCCATGGGGGCCGCCATTTTGGTCTTGTATAAAAGCAGACGTAAAACACAGATTGAAAATTATTGTCGGCTTTTTAATCATTTTTTTTTTAAATCGGTATTTTGGGTATGTATAAAATGAGCAAAAAAACACGGATTGAAAATTATTGTCGTCTTTTTAATATATTTTTTTAAAATCGTTATTTAAGATCATTAAAGTGCTGTGTTATGTGGGAATTAACATTTGTATGAAACGTTAAAATTAAATGGAAATCTGTAAGAAATATGTTTTCCCGTTCATCAAAAAAACGACAGCATTAGCCTTCTACGCCCGAAACTAAATTTTGACTATCGTAGCCAAAAAAGGACGTGACGTCATTTCCGTTACACTTCATATTGGCGTAAAGTCAATGGAGCGACGTCGTTTCCCGTTAAAAAGTGGTATCAACATGAAATACCCCAAATTCCTATACATGAGCTATTGACTCACTCATTCAAAGTATAATTATTTATCAAACATTGTGGCAAAAGGATAACTTTCTCATAAGGAGCAATTGTTCTTGTAGCGACAATCTTTTCCTAAATCGTCTGTTGCATAGGCCTCAGAAACCGTCTCTAATGGGGAAAGGATTTAGCAGAAATGTGACCCGTTACATAATTTGTTCCAGTCATATTGACTGGTTGAAAAAGGCAGTCGCCAGGTGGCATCAGAAAAGGGCTGATCTATTTGCTTCTTTACCATAATGCAGGTGATCGATTAAGGATCATCTTGGCCCTCATGTTTTAACCTCGTTCAATATAAATGTATTCCTTAATTTTCTTAAAGTCTTTACTTTTTTATTTTTTCTTCGTAATAATAGACGACAGCAATACAAATTCCAAATATGTTTTGATAATGCAAGAAACCTGACATTATCATTATTATTGTCTAGTCAATTACTTATAAATCCTTTTGTATGGCCAGAGTATGCTCTTTAATTTTTGTTTATAATTATCTTGCGTTTTTTCGTAAATAGGTAGCACTTTAGATATATTATGATCATCCCATTGTTAAAATCTGTCGTATTGACATTCAGGTAAAGACGGAAAAAACGTGAATATAGGACGTTCCACGAGAAAACCAACATGTATACTCTGAGTACTGTATTGACCCAACTCAGCATTCGCAGTCCGCGCAGGCTAATCCGCGCCGACACATTCCGTAAGGGGATATAGGTATAGAGTAATGTTTCCTGAAGAAAATCCACAGGAAGCGAAAATTGTATGTTAGGGTTAGCCTGCGCGGCATGATTAGGCTGATCCGGGTCGATACTTTGCGCAGAGTCCACAATGTTGCTTTTCTCGTGGAACGGCTCAAATGTCACTGCCGCAACTGCACACCTGGTGTAATGTGACATGTAATGCAATAGTTTATTGGTGACTCATCTAGGAGGAACTCGGTTTTGAAACATAATATTTACACGTGTACATGTATATGAGCCGTCCCACGAGAAAACCAACATTACTGACTCTGCGTAAGGTATCGACTTGGATCCGCCTAATCATGCCGCGCAGGCTAACCCTGGCAGACACTTTCCGTCTCCTGTAAATTTTCTGTTTCAGGAATCATTTATCTATACGTCAATACCCCTGAGACGGAATGTGTCGGCCCGGATTAGCCTGCGCGGACTGCGCAGGCTGATCTGGGTCGATACATTACGCAGTGTTGATTGTTGGTTTTCTCGTGGAACTGCTCATATATAGTTTATATTGTATGAAGATTATTAAATGTCACAACCCTCTGAATGATTTACCAGTATAACGCTGTCTTTTCTACAACGTGAAAACCGTATACAGTCCCTGTTTTGGACCGGGCAAACCCAGGAGCCGTGCTAGTGTGAGTCAATTGGACCTTTTGTCACACATTTAATTCTTTCCCACATGTATAACAATTATGCATAGACGACTTTGAAAATAATTAGGCAAGATTATAGAAACTATTTGTAAATGAACGCTTAATTAGAGAAATACAGTTTAAAACGTTGGGATAACATAAACAATTTGTCCTTTTGCCACAACGTTTTCAAAAGCCGTCTGCTGCAGATGCACCAGAAATGGTATAGGTGATAGTCAGGCCAAGGTTGTAAGAAACATGCGCATTTTCACTCATTGTTTCCCGCCCACCTTTAGTGACATGTCTTTAACTTATGAGTAAAGCAAATGGCACGACGTGTCGCAATCTCTGCCATACCAAAAAAGTCGTGAACATGTTTACGTCATCTTTACAAAGTTTACAAGCAATATTGGTTAATTACCCAGAAGTGCCATACTATGACTATAATACTGTTGAAAACATCGTAAAACACCATACAGACAGACCAAACCATATTGTAAATAGTTATAAAATTCCAAATATGGGGGTTAGTGTCCGAGGATATTTGGTCAATAGGGAAAACGGGGAAAATAGTAGCATTGGTCAAAAACGGAAGGTTGCCGATAAATTATCCGATTTTTGAAATGAAAGATAAATCCCATTCTTTGAGCAATGCCCTTTTCATCAGATAAGCCACATTTACCCTTTATTCTCACATACACAAAATATGCATCTATGATTTTGAAATTATCTAGACAAACATTTGATAAAGCTGCATAGATGAAAGTATTAATAGCAAAAGTAATTTAAAAGAAATTGTGGCAATGTTTTCAAAAGTCGTCTGCTGCTTATGCGTCAGAATGCGTCTACACGTTGGAAAGGGATAACTATGAAGGAACATTTAGACGCATTTGCATCAGACCACTTTTGAGTGCAAATTAAGGAATTGCTACTTATTTGTTTATATACTTTACATCACTATAATCAGAAATATGCTTTAATTCGTCTGCTAGATATTTATTGCATGTTGGAAATGGCAAATCAGTGTTAACAAGCAATTTAGACTACGATCGGCTACATGTTTCTATTCATGTTCTACACCGTTACCTTATCTTGTATCAATCCCAAGTCGAATTGCTTCATAAATATACAAGAACTTGTCGCAATAAAGCATAATAAAATATTTTGCACAATTTCAACGGGACATATATATGTATGTTTGCAATATCATACAATAAGGTTTCGGAAATTTCACATATTATTGAACCAGATCAGCCAGCAATGAGGTGCAGGTTGATCAGGGGGGTGGGGGGGGGGGGGGGGGGGTGTTTCTTAATTTGAGTAATTTCAGACATTCTCGCCTCTAGCAAATAGTTTTGAAAACGCTCCGATAATTTGAATATGTAATAAAATCAAAATTACAATTAATGTAAAAATCCTCCCAATAGCAGGTTAAGTAATACGTTCACAATTAAAACATCTATTTTCAGTTTGTTAAGACATTATATTATATTCATGCACCCCATTCCTTCATGTAACCCATTCCTTCAGGCAACCCATTCCTTCAGGTACTCCATTCATTCCACAATACAAACCTTTGTACTTTACCCTTTACCACAGGTTGACGCATCTGCAGTAGACGACTTTTGAAATCCCTTTTAGCGTGTGGAAAAATGGGTTCAACTCTTTTTCTTTCGTTTTAAGTGTTACTTTCATCTATAGAGATTGTCCATATAGTTCTTAGTTATCTTCAAGATCGCCTCGGCGGTGTTGTGGTAGAACGTACGCCTCGTGTGAGGTCACGGGTTCGATACCCGGGCGGGCCTTAACAAAGCCATGGAAGTAAAAACTGACAAATATCGGACGTTTTGATACAAATGACAACTACGATAAAAGCACATTGTGTGTATCGTCAGGGTTTGGTTAGGGTATTTAACAGGTTTCCATGGTAATTGAACAATAATATGACAAACAATTTAACGTTCAGATACGACTACGCTTTATCGCTTCTCGCGTGACCCGGCACATTTGTCAACAAAATAAGGTCGTAACTTATAGATATTGTCATCATAGTGTATTTACTGTTACCGTGGAAATAGATTTTATCAATACCAAGTGGCGCGTTTTAGTAACCTTTAGCAACCATTGCATACTTTTGAACTTTTGTAAATGATCTATGTGACGTAAAGATGTCCTTTAGATACCCGCAGTTGTTATTTGAGCCGTGTAGCGAGAAAACCAACCTTGTGGACTCTCCGTAAAGTATCGACCCGGATCAACATAAGCATGCCGCGACTCCTAATCCGGGCTGACACGTTCCGCCTCCTGTGGATTTTCTGTTTCAGGAATTGTTACTCTATACCTCTATCCCCCATGAGACGGAATGTGTCGGCCCGGATTAGCCTGCACGGACTGCGCATGATGATCTGCTGGGTCGATACATTACGCAGAGTCCATAATGCTGGTTTACTCGTAGAACGGCTCATTTGTTTGCGTTTCTTTGTTCGTCTTTTGACGACTATCGGGTATCGTCTATCGGGTAGTGGTGACTTAGTTTTGTGTTAATTTGTGACTATCTTCCCTTATCACATCAGAACTGTTCCCTAATAAATCACCTTTAAAGTTTTCTCACATGCATACGAATTTCGCCGCATCTGCAGCAGATGACCTTAGAAAAAAGTGTGTTTTAGTGAGAGATTTCTCATTTTGTCACAATGTTTTCTATCCCATTGAACATTTAAAATTAAATAAAAAGATGTTTTACATAATTTTGCCTCCATGGTTTTTGAAGCCGTCTGCAGTATATTTGATCCTTACACTATGGGTTTATGTACATGTATGTGTATTGATTCGTCTTCTAAAGCTTAAAACAGCGTATACCGAAAATGAAGTTAAAACATAAGCCAGTCTTTTTTTTTGTTATCTCAAAGTAGAATTAGATTTTTTGAAATGAGATATTTTCCAGTGTGAGTGATATTTCACTTTCCTCAGATTTTTTTTGTAAACTCACGTCATATAAACTCGTTTAACTGTCTTCATTCAGGATAAACCTCTAAAGTGTATCTTTCCGCAAAGTTATGAGCGATATTTAACTTTCACTACACTACATTTTTGTTACGTCATATAGATTCGTTTAAACGTACCTTCCTGCATAGCTTCTTGTTATGATTACACCATGTGTGCCTACTAGACCGAAGTCTACATGAATATAAATTTAGTCAAAGTGGATGAGCCGTTCCACGAGAAAACCAACATTATAGACTCTGCGTAATGTACCGACCCAGACAAGTCTGCGCAGTCCGGGCCGACACATTCCGTATCAGTTGGATAAAGGTATTAAGCGTAATGATTCCTGAAATAGAAAATCCACATGAGGCGAAAAGTGTCTATCCAGGTTAGCCTGCGTGGCATACTTAGGCTTATCCGGGTCGATACTTTACGCTGAGTCCACAATGTTTGTTATCTCCTAATTCGGCACATATGTATAAGGGAACGCATATAATGCCCTGCTACTGAGGCAGCATTTGCATCGACGTAGCTGAGCCTTTGCATTGCAGCCTAGAGGCTTGAACACTTATAACATCGTTTTTTTTAGGGACGCTCAATCAAATTGTGACCAAATTATTGGACTACATAAGAATTGCACATGATTCTCAGTCTCTGGGGTAAATGTAGCAAATGTATATGTATACGGGGCGCAATTATATAGCCGTCCTGTTGGATTTGATTTTTTTATTTCCAGTTCAAAAAAGTAAAATATTACACATCACTTTAAAGCTGGTAACAAAGATAACAAAGACAATCTATGAACCGATTTAATTATTTTCCCAGTTGTTAAAAATGTATAGAGATGTGGGTTAAAATAATTCACGTTTCCTCGTCCGTAAAGGTAGATATTGTCTTTTAAAAGAAGTGTATTTTTAAGTTCGTTACATGTATCTCGTATTAAGTGGTTACAGTACTGTAAAAGTATCACTCATAGATTCGTATTCATTTTGTACTGTAATTATAAGTTTTGGGGGGGTATATAGGAGTCACTGTGTCGGTCGGTCGGTATGTCGGTCGGTCGGTCGGTCGGTCGGAAGCCATATTTTGTCCGGACCATATCTTAACAATGCAACATAGGATTTGAACGAAACTTCATAGGATGATACAACACATTGAGAGGAAGTGCGGTGTACAGGAACCATAACTCTATTTTATCTAAATACAAAGTTATTGCCCTTTGTTACTTTTTCTTGTCCGGAGAATTACTTAATAACTAATAGATGGAATCTAATAAAACTGCATACAATGGTAGAGCATTATCAGAGGAAGTGCAGTGTACAAGAACCATAACTCTAATTTACATAATTACACAGTTATTGCCCTTTGTTACTTTTTCTTATTCGTAGAGTCTTGTCCAGAGCATAACTTTAAAACTGATTCTTGGAATTTATTAAAACTTCATAGGATGATACCACACATTGAGAGGAAGTGCAGTGTACAGGAACCATAACTCTATTTAATCTAAATAAAGAGTTATTGCCCTTTGTTACTTTTTCTTGTCCGGAGAATTACTTAATAACTAACAGATGGAATCTAATAAAACTGCATACAATGGTAGAGCATAATCAGAGGAAGTGCAGTGTACAAGAACCATAACTCTAATTTACATAATTACAGAGTTATTGCCCTTTGTTACTTTTTCTTATTCGTAGAGTCTTGTCCAGAGCATAACTTTAAAACAAATTGTTGGAATTTAATTAAACTTCATAGGATGATACAACACATTGAGAGGAAGTGCGGTGTACAGGAACCATAACTCTATTTTATCTAAATACAGAGTTATTGCCCTTTGTTACTTTTTCTTGTCCGTAGAATTACTTAATAACTAATAGATGGAATCTAATAAAACTACATATAATGGTAGAGCATAATCAGAGGAAGTGCAGTGTACAAGAAACATAACTCTACTTTACATAATGACAGAGTTATTGCCGTTTGTTACTTTTTCATATTCGTAGAGTCTTGTCCGGAGCATAACTTTAAAACTAATTGTTGGAATTTAATAAAACTTCATAGGATGATACAACACATTGAGAGAAAGTGCAGTGTACAGAAACCATAACTCTATTTAATCTAAATACAGAGTTATTGCGCTTTGTTACTTTTTCTTGTTTACAGAGTTATGGCCCTTTTGTTGGTCGGTCGTAAACCATATTTTGAGTCAAGGTGCTGTTTTGGGGGTATTTATCATCTTCAGTGATATTTCTAGTTTTACTATAATTTCCTGCTTTTCACTTTTTCAATCAACCGATTTATTTTTTATTTTTTTATTTTTTCCTTCTTCATTTCTTTATTGTTTTTTTTGTTTTTTTTCAAACCCACGTGACTGAATATTTTCTATATGTATGTATGTTTGTAAATGACTATGTACTTTGTATACGTCTAAATAAACGTTCTGTTCTGTTCTGTTCTGTAAAGTTATAAGTCAGAGAAAGTATATTAAACATAAGCTTCGTCCGGCGGTTTGGTTTCTAAATTCATCTGCATACAGTGAAGACCCAGGCGCCTACACATAGTATCATCATAGCCTTCACTGTCTGCATATATGCTATATATACCTTTATGTGTCTTTAGACAAACATATGGAAGAGTATCCCTGCTTTTCTTTAATAATTTACAAATTATGAGCTCATTACGGAGACATGAAGACCCAACATTGCTATATGCACCTGAACTATTAAAGCTATGTGTGTTGGCTGATTGTTCGCATAAAGTGTCACTCATTAGTTTATTTAATGACCGATACACTTTGATATGTGTGTCATTTCCAACGCTTTTTCGGATTTGAATAAAGAGCGGACTTCCACGTGTGTCCGACAACAGCAAGTAGACATGTCTTTTGTGTTTGCTGATCTTACATAATAAGACTTGCATCTTTCAAATGTACACTGACTGTCCAATCTTGATGTTTGGGTACGAAACTTAAAATTCCTCAAAAACATCGCTTTGTGTTTTTTTGAGGATCATACATGAATGTTATGAATAATTGTTTCCAATTTCACGGGTTTTATGTCATTCTTGTGGCGATTGGTTTTTAGATAGTCAGTTTTGAACAGCCCGTTGACTTTTTATTTCCTACTGCAAACCAATTAACCTACATCTCCGTTAAACCGCCAAATACATAGTTCCATCAGTGATGTAGAGACACGATTAATAATAATCATGACAGTGCTACTTTAGTACCGGATTCATACTAATATTTGAGATTTATTAAGATAATATCTACATAGGGTTAAATTATGTAAATATCTTTCTTCATGTTTGGGCAGATAATAAATATCATTGCGCGTTCTATAAGGCGTTTGGATATAGTTGTTGCAATATATGAAAGCGTCTAGATGATAAGACCGGTTTACAAAGGTTTAAATGACACGATGTCATGCAGTGTACAAGTTAGACACGTCTGTACGTTCTAGCGTCAATTGGCAATCAATGCTGAAAGTGTAGCCGAATTGAATTCGAGATCGAGCATTATCGTAGATGCCTATATATATTGAAAATCGCAAGGCCTACACCGAGAAACTGCTTGTTACTTTGAAGGATTTTCCACACGATCGCCAATACTGTGCCATCGGCGCTTTGATTATTGTTTGTTGGCCGTGTTGGTATTTGCTAGTTTTGTTATGCTGTCATCAATGACAATATTTCGAGGTTTTTTTTCTGTGTAGGCAGGCGAACGCAGACTTTTCATTTTTGTGGCGATTGGTTTGACAATGGTACAGCCCGTTGACTTTTTATTCCTTACTGCAAACCAATTAACCTACATCCGTTAATCCGCCAAATATATAGTTCTATCAGTGATGCAGAGATTAATAATAATCATGTCAATGATTGATACAAAGATTTGAGATTTATTGTGATAATATCTACATAGAGTTAAATTATCTAAATATTATCTTTCTTCGTGTTTGGGCAGATAATAAATATCATTGCGCGTTCTATAACTCGCATAATAGATTTCAGGGTTTTCAATAAGGACAGACATTATCGCCGGTTCAAATCTGTGCCACAATCTGTGCTTGCACTCGCCGAAAGTCGACGATTAACGATGACTTATGCTTTGTTAAGGTGTCTTCGAAAAGGTCCGCATCTAAATTCCCGACTCTCATCAAATCATTTGAGCGCTTTAAATAACGACGACTGGCAACCGCTTGTTTATAAAGCGTTTAGAATACTTTGATTACGGAACGAATAAATCTTGCAAGAATGAAGAAGAGAAAAATCGATCATTTCTTTCAGCCGAAATCAGGTAAACGCCCCGCCCCGTTTGATGCATTTTGTTTCGTTCATAGAGATGACCGAGTTGGTGATGGAAAGAACATGAAAAAACTAACATTATTCTACCGTCAAATATGCAGCTTTTTTCAAAATTGAATTTTGTGTATATTTTGACTGTTTTTACCAACATATACTTCCAAATTAGTTTTGAACTATGTATTACTTACTTTTTGTGTCACAAATAGCAATATTTGCAGAAAATGCAACATTTAAACATGTTGATCTCCATCTGGAGTTCAGGACCTTTAACACTTCACTGAATCAGCCATTACTTTTATGATTGATTCATAGATGACAGCATGGTGAGAATAAATGTATTGGGGAATTACCTTTCGATTGCTTGATACAGTGAGACTGTCACATCAAAAATATGTCCATTGTCAAGCAATCGACCATTACATTAAGGGAAACACCGTATCCTCCAAAGGTATCAGTATTCAAATAAATAAAAATACATTTATTGGCGATTCGTGAAAAAGGGGGAGTCTTGGCAAGGGACAAGTTGCATTATTTGATAACAGTGTAGCACCAAATCAGCCCTTGCATTAGCAAAGGCTGGTCACGATCTACACTGTTCACATATTACTCTCCTATGCTTGTCATATGATTTTATTAACTGGTGTATTTTAATAGGAATAACTAGATGGACAGTGTGATCAGAACCTACACTTTATATAAATGACAAGCCACAACGTGCCCTTTAACTACACTGTACATAAATGACAAGCTTCAAAGTGCCCTTTACCTACACTGTACAGACATGACAAGCTTCAAAGTGCCCTTTAACTACACTGTACAGACATGACAAGCTTCAAAGTGCCCTTTAACTACACTGTACATACATGACTAGAGTCAACGTTCCCTTTAACTACACTGTACAGACATGACAAGCGTCAAAGTACCCTTTAACTACCCTGTACATACATGACAAGAGTCAACGTTCCCTTTAACTACACTGTACAGACATGACAATGTGCAACGTGCCCATTAACTACACTGTACAAACATTAAAACGTACACCGTGTCCTTTAACTACACTGTACAGACATGACAATGTACAACGTGTGTCACAAGATGGTCAAGGGTCGACAACTCACTAAAGTAGAATTGAACGCCGATGGTTGAATAAAAATATATGTTTAATTTACAATTATGAAATATATACAATTTTGAGTAATTAACTTTCCTGACAAATCGAGAGGCTATAAACAAAAGAACTACTCACGCACTCTCATCCACACTTTCACCCAAATCACTTAACTGTCCCATCACTTCCGTTACTGTACCCTGTATTTGGAATGTTCATACACGTTGTACTTCACATCCAACTGTATCCGCTTCCCGACTTCACCGAGTCGTTGTACTTATATTCACTGCGTCGCGTATATCCTTGGATTCCGGGATCGACAAGCCACACAACTGTGGATATATGGTTCTACACGTCCTATGACGGCACTCCTAATGTCCCCCGTTACGACGTCTTATTATGTTGTGGACTGCGTCACACACTGGTTCTTCAAACTTCTGCGTTTGGAACTTCGGTTGTCTGGCTATCGATATGGACTAGCCATAGACATAAAACGGCATTTTATACTCCTATGGTAGCTCATCTCTATACTAATATCCTTTTACATTTTCCACTTCCATTCTTATCCTTTTCATACAAACATATCTTTCCCAATAGCATAACACATTGTCTCGCTCCTAACGGACTCAATTTCTGTAAAAAACATTCCCTTCGTGAACCAGAAATTCTCTAAACAATTCAATCATGTAATAATTATCTCAATCCCTAACATTGTAAATATGCACAGATTCCATTCCTTAAATTATGCCGAAAACCCCTTTGCACAATAACTAAGAATTTACATACCCATATGCAACTACCTCTCACTATAACGAGTGAAAACCCTCTGGCGACTCCTATGATACTGACGGTCAAAACAAATGTTTGAGTAAGCTATATAGCACCAATCAACCCCTGGGTCTCCTGATGACGGGCAAAATTCCCGTGCAAATCGTAATTCACAATCAACAACCAGTTTCAATACATTTATAGGCCAAATGAAAATAGCAACATAGTTTAACGTAATTAACGTTTTTAAACCCGTCAATTTCTTAATTCTCAACGGATTTACATGAAATGAACTTTTAATATGCTTAATATCACTTATCACATATGTATATGTTATAGTATATCTTCTGTCTAGACTTTGCCTTACTTAACTCATCCTGTGCCATCTTACATGTCTCTTCGAGTCGCTCACGTAAATCTATTAAGTACTGGTATGTCAATTTCACTTCAACATCATTGACCTCGCCAGACCATAACTCTTTCAAAATGCTCAACGGTCCTCTGACCGTCCGGCCATAGAGTAATTCAAATGGGGAAAACCCCAGACTTTCCTGTGGCACTTCCCTATACGCAAATAACGCAGCATTAATGTACTTATCCCAATCCTTGGGCCTCTCGCTACACATACGCTTAATCATCCGTTTCAATGTTCCATTAAACTTTTCCACCAATCCGTTACACATTGGGTGGTATGGCGTTGTAGTCAACTGACGTAAGGATAAAAGTCTACTTACCTCAGCCATCATCTTAGATGTGAACTGTGATCCCATGTCCGTCAACATCTCCTCCGGTATTCCAAGTCTACTGAACATATCGACCAATGCTTCCGCTACTCGTTCAGTCTCATTCCCTGGTAAAGCAACCATGACTAAAATGTACCTGTTTTTCCTGTCTGTAATTGGTTCGATTGGTCCTACTAAATCAACTGCTACACGCTTAAAAGGCGTTTCTATTAATGGCATCTCTCCTAATGGTACTTTTTGAACCTTACCTTTTGGCATCGTTCGTTGACATATATCGCATGATCTACAATACCGACTGACTTCCGAACAAACCCCTGGCCAATAGAACTCTGCTAATGCTCTGTCCCTAGTTTTCCGTATACCTAAATGCCCTGCCATCAATGACTCATGTGCTATCTTTAACACCGCTTCCCGACACGTCTTAGGAACAACTAACTGATAAGACTGCTTCCGATTAGGAAATTCAAATTCCCTATGCAATAATTTGTTCTTAAACAGATACCTTACCTGTCCGCCCCCTTTACAATTATGAAAAGTTTTTTCATTCGCCTTTTCTCTCGTCTTCGACAGAGTTTCATCTGCCATCTGCAGGTCGCGGTATTCTGCTTGCGATATATCTAAAATCTTACCTGGAACATGTAATTTCCTGTATGGTTTAGGATTTTGTTCTGTTTGCGACCGAGTCTGCATTGCATTTGATACATCTCCGGGTTCCGGATATTTCGCGCCTGTAATGTTACCTACAACTAAATCATAGAGTGGAGTGTCTATACATAACGCCTCCGTTGTACCCTCATAATATGGAGTCTTCACCTCTATCATTGCTACCGGAAAATAATGCTCAGATCCATCGATATATTTGCAACATCTTTCCTTACCTAAGAACTGGTGTTCCTGTACTAACCGTTTCCTTACAACTACGCACGTGGCACCCGTGTCTCTCATCATTTCTACTCTTACTCCGTTAACTGTGCCTTCCTTGGTAGGACAATTCCTTTCCATACATGCACCTAGCTGTTCCGAACTATCGTTACACAAATATATGAAACTAGAACTGGCTGTTCGTTTTAATCCCCCACGATACAGACCTCGAGGCTTTCCTCTTCCTTTGAAATATTGGTTACCCTGATTGTGGCTATACCTTTCAAATGGACCAGTACTTGCATTCCTAGTATCTCCAGATGTAAATCGTCCACCAGTATCGTCGACAGCAGCCATACTATGCCTACTACCCCTTTTCCTACAATCGTCCGATCTGTGATTACCACCACAATAGCTACATTTCCAATTAGTGAAAGAATTACCTGCCTTCTGCGTACTGGAACCCTGTCGTTGTCCTGTATCGGACCTAAACCCTCTAGCAACCTGATCCTTTTCTTTATTATTTCCACTTAAAACAACATTCCTACACCCACCTCTTGCTTCAGCAAATAGATCCGCCTGTACCGCCATCTCATTACCATCTGTAAACATCTTTTCTTTCAAAAATAAATACAAGTCCTTATTGCAAATTGACAACAACTGATCTCGTAACAAAAAATCAATGACGCCTTCGTACGATTTTACTATCTTTCCTAATTCAAACCAACGTTCGAGATAATTCATTGATCTCCGTAAGTACTGAACAAACGTCTCTCCCGTTTCTGGTTTAGCTACTTTGAACCGTTTTCTAAACCCTTCTTCAGTTAACTCAAAACGTTGCAATAATGCTGACTTTAACTTAATATAGTCTAAAGCGTCCTCTGCAGGTAATCTAGAATAAACATCTAACGCCTTACCTTTCAATAATGCACTAAGATGTAATGACCACTGATCATTCTTCCAACCTTGTGCTTCTGCATATCGCTCAAACCTGGATAGATAACTGTCCATAGTATCCTTATCCTCGTCAAACCATGGTAATTTCGGTCCTTTGATTTTATGATCTTTAATAAAAGACTTACCTACTCCGTTTGGCCAACTCCATCGCCTGCTGATGTTCTACTTGAACTAACTCCAATGCTCTCCTATGCTCCCGATCCCTCAGCTCTTCTTTCTCTCTCTCTAATAATCTCTGTTGTTCTAATAACTTAACTTCTTTCTCTTCCTTCTCTCTCTCGGCTTCTCGCTGTCGTTCTAATAACTTACTCTCAAATTCACGATCTCTCAGTCTATAATCTCGTTCCTTTGCTTGTTCATCTTGAACGAACTTTTGAAGATTCTCACCTTCATGACCGAACTCCTTGCCTAACTCTATCAACTCCTTCATACTAGTCATGACTATCAATAGTACTATACGCTAACCCTATATCAAAACTTAATAAACTACAATCTAAGTTAATAATAACTACACTTCATTGGACTTCAAATCTATATTTGAATTCTCTGCATATCCTGTACGGTATAATCCACTTTCGAGACTCACTATGCACGACCCTAAATCTATTTATAATGTTCAGCTATCAGTCTTAACACTTTTTAAAGCACACCCCTTCTATCCCTCAGACTCGACGCTTTACTGCAGAAACGCTTATGGCAGCGCCGCTGTGTCTCATCACAGGGAATAAAAAAAAAACCTAAATAAAAAACCCATGTATAAAGCATAAGCTATTTGTATCAAGTGTAAATGCACTGTACAATTTCCAGAAAAATGAATCTTATAAAGGAATATCTGCAGAGTTACAATTAACCTATCCAATTCTACCCTAGTTCGTTGCCGCCTCGATACATCGAGCGAATCATCCCACTTCTGACACCATTTGTCACAAGATGGTCAAGGGTCGACAACTCACTAAAGTAGAATTGAACGCCGATGGTTGAATAAAAATATATGTTTAATTTACAATTATGAAATATATACAATTTTGAGTAATTAACTTTCCTGACAAATCGAGAGGCTATAAACAAAAGAACTACTCACGCACTCTCATCCACACTTTCACCCAAATCACTTAACTGTCCCATCACTTCCGTTACTGTACCCTGTATTTGGAATGTTCATACACGTTGTACTTCACATCCAACTGTATCCGCTTCCCGACTTCACAGAGTCGTTGTACTTATATTCACTGCGTCGCGTATATCCTTGGATTCCGGGATCGACAAGCCACACAACTGTGGATATATGGTTCTACACGTCCTATGACGGCACTCCTCCTAATGTCCCCCGTTACGACGTCTTATTATGTTGTGGACTGCGTCACACACTGGTTCTTCAAACTTCTGCGTTTGGAACTTCGGTTGTCTGGCTATCGATATGGACTAGCCATAGACATAAAACGGCTAAAATTGTAATAAATAACCATGTCTTACAATAATATCAATAATGTTCCGTAAACCTAACAGCCTACCATTTTATACTCCTATGGTAGCTCATCTCTATACTAATATCCTTTTACATTTCCCACTTCCATTCTTATCCTTTTCATACAAACATATCTTTCCCAATAGCATAACACATTGTCTCGCTCCTAACGGACTCAATTTCTGTAAAAAACATTCCCTTCGTGAACCAGAAATTCTCTAAACAATTCAATCATGTAATAATTATCTCAATCCCTAACATTGTAAATATGCACAGATTCCATTCCTTAAATTATGCCGAAAACCCCTTTGCACAATAACTAAGAATTTACATACCCATATGCCGTGTGAATTGGTCACATCAACTACCTCTCACTATAACGAGTGAAAACCCTCTGGCGACTCCTATGATACTGACGGTCAAAACAAATGTTTGAGTAAGCTATATAGCACCAATCAACCCCTGGGTCTCCTGATGACAGGCAAAATTCCCGTGCAAATCGTAATTCACAATCAACAACCAGTTTCAATACATTTATAGGCCAAATGAAAATAGCAACATAGTTTAACGTAATTAACGTTTTTAAACCCGTCAATTTCTTAATTCTCAACGGATTTACATGAAATGAACTTTTAATATGCTTAATATCACTTATCACATATGTATATGATAATAACTTCATAAACAATGATCTCCCTGACAATCCTGCGATAAGTTAAAACCATACGTGACCAACCTGCACTGACTGACGGTCTTTTATTTAGGCCACGCCAAATCTATTTTGTTACAACGTGCCCTTTAACTACACTTTACATACATGTAGATTACAACGTACAACGTGCCCTTTAACTACACTGTACAGACATGATACGAAGAACGTGCCCTTTAACTACACTGTTAAGAAATGAAAAGCGTCAACGTGCCATTTTACTACACTGTACATAATTGACAAGCTACAGCGTGCCCTTTAACTACACTGTACAGACATGACAACATAAAACGTGCGCTTTAACTAAACTGTACAGACATGACAACGTACAACGTGCCGTTTTTCTACGTACATACATGACAACGTACAACATGCCCTTTAACTACACTGTTCATACATAACAAGCTTTAACGTGCCCTTTAAGTACAATGTACAGACATGACAACGTACAACGTGCCCTTTAACTACAATGTACAGACATGACAACGTACAACATGCCCTTTAACTACACTGTACATAAATGACAACCTTCAACGTGCCCTTAAACTACACTGTACATATATGACAACCTTCAACGTGCCCTTAAACTATACTGTACATATATGACAACGTACAACGTGCCCTTAAACTACACTGTACAACAATGACAAGCTTCAACGTGCCCTTTAACTAGGCTGTACAGACATAACAACGTACAACTCGCCCTTTAACTACACTGTACAGACATGAAAACGTACAACATGCCCTTTAACTACACTGTACAGAAATGACAACGTGCAAAGTGCCCTTTAACTACACTTTACACAAATGACCACGTGCAACGTGCCTTTTAACTACACAGTACATACACGATACGTACAACGTGCCCTTTAACTACACTGTACAGACATAACAACCTTCAACGTGCCCTTTAACTATACTGTACATATATGACAACGTACAACGTGCCCTTACACTACACTGTACACAAATGACAAGCTTCAACGTGCCCTTTAACTAGGCTGTACAGACATAACAACGTACAACGTGCCCTTTAATTACACTGTACAGACATGACAACGTACAACATGCCTTTTATCTACACTGTACAAACATGACATCAAACAACGTGCCCTTAAACTACACTGTACATAAAAGACAAGGTTCAACGTGCCCTTTAACTACTACACTGAACAGACATGACAACGTACAACGTGCCCTTTAACTACACTGTACAGACATAACAACCTTCAACGTGCCCTTTAACTATACTGTACATATATGACAACGTACAACGTGCCCTTAAACTACACTGTACAACAATGACAAGCTTCAACGTGCCCTTTAACTAAGCTGTACAGACATAACAACATGCAATGTGCCCTTTAACTACACTGTACAGACATGACAACGTACAACATGCCCTTTAACTACACTGTAGAGAAATGACAACGTGCAAGGTGCCCTTTAAATACACTTTACACAAATGACAACGTGCAACGTGCATTTTAACTACACAGTACATACATGATACGTACAACGTGCCCTCTAACTACACTGTACAGACATAACAACCTTCAACGTGCCCTTTAACTATACTGTACATATATGACAACGTTCAACGTGCCCTTAAACTACACTGTGCAAACATGACAAGCTTCAACGGGCCCTTTAACTAGGCTGTACAGACATAACAACGTACAACGCGCCCTTTAACTACACTGTACATAAATGACAACCTTCAACGTGCCCTTTAACTATACTGCACATAAATGACAAAGTACAGCGTGCCCTTTAACTACACTGTACATAAATGACAACCTTCAACGTGCCCTTTAACTATACTGCACATAACTGACAAAGTACAACGTGCAACGTGTCCTTTAACTTCACTGTACAGACATGACAACGTCCAACGTGCCCTTCAACTACACTGTACAGAAAAAAAACCGTGCACCGTGCCCTTTAACTACACTGTACAAACATGACAACGTACAATATACCATTTAACTACACTGTACAGAAATGACAACGTACACGGTGCCCTTTAACTACACTTTAAACAAATGACAACGTACAA
Source organism: Serripes groenlandicus (assembly GCA_031761405.1). Lineage (NCBI taxonomy): Eukaryota > Metazoa > Mollusca > Bivalvia > Cardiida > Cardiidae > Serripes > Serripes groenlandicus. Next base: position 20,371,875 of record JASEVX010000005.1, read on the forward strand.
CGTGCCCTCTAACTACACTGTAGAGACATAACAACGTACAACACGTCCTTTAACTACACTGTACAGACATGACAGCGTACAGCATGCCCTCTAACTACACTGTACAGACATAACAACGTACAACGCGACCTTTAACTACACTGAACATAAATGACAACCTTCAACGTGTCCTTTAACTATACTGCACATAAATGACAAAGTACAACGTGCCCTTAAACTACACTGTACAACAATGACAAGCTTCAACGTGCCCTTTAACTAAACTGTACAGACATGACCACGTACAACGTGCCCTTTAACTACACTTAACACAAATGACAACGTGCAACGTGTCCTTTTACTACACTGTACAGACTTGACAACGTCCAACGTGCCCTTGAACTACACAGTGCAGAAATGACAACGTACAATGTGCCCTTAAACTACACTGTACATAACTGACAAGCTTCAACGTGCCCTCTAACTACTACACTGTACAAACATGACAACGTACAACTTGCCCTTTAACTACACTATACAGACATAACAACCTTCAACATGCCCTTTAACTATACTGCACATATATGATAACGTACAACGTGCCCTTAAACTACACTGTACCAACATGACAAGCTTCAACGTGCCCTATAACTAGACTGTACAGACATGACAAAGTACAACGTGCCCTTTAACTACACTGTGCATAAATGACAACGTACAAGGTGCCCTTTAACTAGACTGTACAGACATGACAACGTTTGTTTGTTTGTTTGTTTGGAGTTTAACGCCGCTTTCAACAGCTTTGGTCATATCACGGCGGTCAGTGCACCTACCCATGTTTTCCTGGCTTTCCCACACCAGTACTTACACAACATTCTTTCGAAGCCACTAACTACTTTCTCACATAGATCAGAGGTGAGATGCAATGGAAAACATTGCCCGAAAGAATGTCGCCGCAACCGGGTATCGAACCCGTGACCTCCAGATCACGAGTCAGATACGCTACCAATTGAGCTACCCGGCCGGATACATGACAACGTACAACGTGCCCTTTAACTACACTGTACATAAATGACAACGTACAACGTGTCCTTTAACTACACTGTACAGGCATTACAAGCTTCAACGTGCCCTTTAACTACACTGTACAGACATGAAAACGTACAACGTGACCTTTAACTACACTGTACATACATGACAACGTGCAGCGTGCCCTTTAACTACACTTTACACAAATGACAACGTGCAACGTTCCCTTTAACTACACAGTAAAGACATGACAACATGCAAAGTGCCCTTTAACTACACTGTACAGAAATGACAACGTGCAACGTGCCCTTTAACTACACTGTACAGGCATGACAATGTGCAACGTGCCCTTTAACTACACTGTACAGAAATGATAACGTGCAACGTTTCCCTTTACTACACTGTAAAGAAATGACAACCTTCACCGTGCCCTTTACAATAATAATAATAATAATAACTTTACTTTATGAGGCTAAAATTATTAAGGGCCTTGTACATCATGATACAGTTATGATATTTGACTCTTGTATCAAATGGTAGCCAGTTTAATCATGTGAACATTTCTGCAGAGGGTTTCATAATATCTGTATTAAGTATAATTCATGCGGCTCGTTTTTGAAGTTTAATTAATTTCTCAATGTTAATTTGTGAGGAGGATCCCCAAACTGTACTGCAATCGTCCAACAGTGGAAGAATATAAGAAGAAAATAAATTTGTTCTGGCATGTATAAGTAGATACATCTTAAGTCTCTGAAAAAGTGCAATGCGAGATGCAATTAATTTACATTGGGTATCAAAGTGGGTATCACAAGTCAATTTATGGTCAACTTGAATTCCTAAAAATTTATTTCAATCAACAGAACTTAAAACTTCATCGTTAATAGTAAGAAGTAGTGAATTTCGATTTTTAAGTTTCGGCGCAGTGCCTAAAAGCAAAACTTTGGTTTTCTTTGGGTTGACGTACATTCTTCTATTGTTCTCACATAAGCGGTTAATGTTTCATATATCTTCTTGAAGTTGCTGCTGTATAACTTTTGGGTCATTACTGGCTTCATGGAATGTAGCATCATTAGCATACATATCTGTATTAGAGATACTTGATTATTCTAGATGAAGATTTGATGTTATTGTATTCAACTTGCTGAATTCTTTCGCTAAATATGATTTAAGCCATATACTTTAATTTTCATGGAAGTTGTAAATATTCAGTTTGTCAAGTAGAATTTCATGGTCTACCAAATCAAATGCCTTCTTCATATCAAAAAACACTGTTCCTACTAAATTACCTTGATCAATTTGAAACAGCCATTCATGAATCATATTAGTAAGTGCAGTTTTGGCATGAGTGGCCGGGTCTAAAACCAGATTGATTTGGAGATAAGAATTGATTTGTTGAGTAACATGCTTTTCAATGATTTTTTATCTATAGTTTTCAGGCATTTCCTTATCCCCTGATTTAAATATTGGTCTTATTCGTGATTGTTTTGAATTTTAAGAAATGTATCATATCTAAAGCTCATGTTTATGATATGTGAAAGTGGTAGGTATATTATTTTTTCAGCTAATTTAAGGATTTGTTGGGTCAAACCATCTAATCCTGTACCTGTATTTATGTTCAGGGTGTTGAGGTATTTCATAACACTTTCAGGTTGTATAGATTCAATTTTGAATTTATTATCATCGTTAGATAACTTTTCTTGAATATAGTCGTGTAACAGATTGAAATCGGGTGTATGATTTTCTGTCTTAATATTGTCAGCAATTTCACAAAATTGAGTGTTACGGGTTTCCACTATTTCAGGGACTTTATCTTCAGTTGCGTCTCCTAGCTTTAGCCTCATTGGAAAATCTGAAATTTCTTTTGGATTCAAATCTTTAATGTATTTCCAGATAGTTCCAGTATCTTTGTTTTGGTTAATTGCATCATTGAAATATTTTTGTTTGGACAAGTGCACATGTTTTGTTTCTAAACTTTTTGTAATTGCTCCAGTCCTTCTCTTTGTGATATTTGTCTCTTTGTTTTTGTAGAGAATTATTTCTTCATTGTACCATTGTTGTTGTTGAAATCCTTTTACCCGTTTTTTGTTTTTTGGTGCATGCATGTCAAAAGTCTTAAGAAACTTTTCATAGAATATATCGAGACACTCTCGGTCTTCAAAGTGTAAACTGTCATTAAGACCCGAGCAAGATAGATCATAGAGAAACTGTGGGTCATTGAAATATTTATATGATTTGTAATACATTGTGGTATGCTGACCTTTATAACTATTAGTTGTGTAAAGTTTATGAGTTCAACACACAGGGTAGTGATCACTAATTGCCATAGTTGGAACTTGTACATCGCATATATAGTCAGGTATGGTAGAAAAAATGTGATCTATAGCTGAAGATGTATTTTCTGTTATATGTGTTAGGACATTAACGAGTTGAGTAAGGCTATACTCTCAATTTAAATATATCCATTTGTTGTTATTACATTCCGGTTGATATTTAAAATTAAAGTCACCTAGAAGAATCAGTTCTTGATTTTCTGTTGATGCACCTGCAACTTGTATCTTAAATAAATCTATCCACGAGGCTAACGAATTTGGTGGACGATATATCAAATATGTGAGTAATGGTTTGGAATGTGGTGGGTTCAATTCGAGCCATATAGATTATATTTAACAAATTCAAGATCTTCTTTTATAGCTCAAATCATCTTTTATGTATACAAGTAGTCCTCCGCCGTGTTTATCATTTCTGCCCTTCCTCTAAAATTTGAAAACTTTAACTTGATGTTCATTGTTTAGGATATCATCTTTTAAGAAGTTCTCACAAAGTCAAAGTATGTGAATGGCATTTGACTCATTTAGAGATTTTGGTAATAAATGGCATATATTTAAGGAGCCAATTTTTAAAAACCTTTCTGATGTAAACTAAAATTATTGTTTTGTGTAGTAGAAGGAGATTATTGTATATTTGACCGAGCATCTCCTACATATTTTTTAAGGAAGCTTTCTTGAAGCAAGGGTTTTGTCTGTGAGAATGACATAGGTTTGCTTGTAAGATAAATTTGAAAAATAACATAGCATGTAATGAAAAGTAAAATACATGACAGTAATTGTGTTAATGTGTCATCATTCATTTTACAAGGCTTGTAAGAGGTGCAACGTGCCCTTTCACTACACTGTACATACATGAAAACGTGCAACGTGCCCTTTAACTACACTGTACATAAATGACAACGTGCAATGTGGCCTTTAACTACACTGTACAGATATGACAACGTGCAACGTAGCCTTTTAAGGACAGACATAAATACATTCGCGATGTTCCTGAAGTATAACGCGTTGTAACGTAAATTATAGTGAAACCTCTGCAGCAGATTAGTCCTGAAAACGGTTTGAAAGAAGGATTTTTTATTCAAAACAAACATTTTTCCTTTGCCAGAATGTTTTTAAGTTATTTCATTAATCATACTTTCATTTTTATGATTTTTTCCAAATTTTCATCTAAAGGTTTTCAAAATCGTCTGATGCAGATTTGTTGTATGTGGGATAGGGTTATGATAACATACGTGTGTGTCAAAACATAACAATATGTCCGCCGTCTGGCGGTTTGCAATCAGTATCCTCTCCATAACAACGTTATATCAAGGTAAATTGTCGTAAAACTAATGTGTCTTATTGGCTCTCCGTAGGCCGCGTTTGGCGTAAAACTAATGTGTCTTAACTGCATTATATCAAGGTAAATTGGCGTAAAACAAATGTGTCTTATTTACTCTCCGTAACCGCGTTATATCAAGGTAAATTGGCGTAAAACAAATGTGTCTTATTTACTCTCCGTAACCGCGTTATATCAAGGTAAATTGGCGGAAGCTAATGTTTCATTTTGACACTCCGTAAACACGTTATGTAAAAGTAAATTAGCATTAAACTCATGTCTCTTATTGACTCTCCGTAACCGCGTTATATACAAGTCAATTGGCGTATACTAATGTGTTTTATTGACTCTCCGTAACCGCGTTATATACAAGTCAATTGGCGTATACTAATGTGTTTTATTGACTCTCCGTAACCGCGTTATATACAAGTCAATTGGCGTATACTAATGTGTTTTATTGACTCTCCGTAACCGCGCTATATAAAAGTCAATTGGCGTAAAACTAATGTGTTTTATTGACTCTCCGTAACCGCGTTATATACAAGTCAATTGGCGTAAAACTAATGTGTTTTATTGACTCTCCGTAACCGCGCTATATAAAAATAAAATTGGCGAAACCGAATGTGTCTTATTGACTCTCCATAGCCGCGTTATATTAAAAATGAATAAGCGTAAAAACTAATGTGTCTTATTGGCTCTCCGTAACCGCGTTATATAACAGTAAATTCGCGAAAGCTAATGTGTCTGTTTGACCCTTCGTAACCGCGCTACATAAAAATAAAATTGACGAAACCGAATGTGTCTTATTGACTCTCCATGGCCGCGTTATATAAAAGATTAATAAGCGTAAAAACTAATGTGTCTTATTGGCTCTCCGTAATCGCGTTATATAAAAGTAAATTTGCGTACCACTTATGTGTCTTATTTGCTCTCCGTAACTGCGTTATATAAAAGTAAATTAGCCTTAAACTAATGTGTCTTATTGACTCTCCGTAACCGCGTTATATAAAAGTAAATTAGCTTAAAACTCATGTGTCTTTTTGGCTCTCCGTAACCGCGTTATATGTAGATAAATTTGAGATACACTTATGTGTCTAATTGACTCTCCGTAACCGCGTTATATAAAAGTAAATTGGCGAAATTTGATGTGTCTTTTTGACTCCGTTACCGCGTTATATAAAAGTAAATTTGAAAAAGCTAATGTGTCTTTTTGACTCTCCGTAACCGTGTTATATAACAATAAATTGTTAAACTAATGTGTCTCATTGACTGCCCGTGACCGCTTAATATCGAGATAATTTGGAGTAAAACTAAGGTGTCTTATTGGCTATGCATAACCGTGTTATATAAAAGTAAATTGGCATAAAACTAATGCGTCTTATTGACTCTCCGTAACTGCGTAATATATAAGTAAATTGACGTAAAAACTAATAGGTCTTATTTTCTCTCCTTAACCGCGTTATGTATAGGGATAATACACATTTTCGAGGGCGTGAACATCTGCGGACGCCCGCAAAATGTGTTTATGCCCGAGTGCGAAGCACGAGGGTATAAACACATTTTAAGGGCGTCCGCAGATGTTCACGCCCGAGAAAATGTGTATTTTCGCTATTATTGCATAAAATAAGAGCAAACATCCAACATATAGTCGGCTGTAATGTTCAGTTGTACGATAACCGCCGATGAACATGACGCGATAAGGATTGACACATGTGACGTCATAAAGTAAACAAGTTATGTTTTATATATCCACGAACCGGTCCTACATCAAGGTTGCCATCGCTGACTCGAATGGTTTTGGATTATGTTATGCTCTTTAACTGTGAGTCTATTGCATGTTACCGATTATCGAGTTAAAGAAGCTGATGTTATTGTTAACCCAACAATTGCTCCTATTCTAGGGGAGATGGAGCGTCCATGTTTTGTTTACTAACGGTGCCCGGGTAACGCATATGTAAAACATCTAACCGGTCTGAAACGGCACGTACGCGCGAGAATCGCTTTGTTTATACACGTTTTCTCGCCGTTTACGCCCGGTTTTTGCAATGTTTCTGTATCCCTTAAGCGGGCGTAAAACATGGATTTTATGCAATAATATAAGTAAAATGACGTAAAAACTAATAGGTCTCATTGAATCTCCGTAACCGCTTTATATCGAGGTAATTTGGCGTAAAACTAACTTGTCTTATTGGCTGTACATAACCGCGTTATATAAAAGTAAATTGGCATAAAACTAATGTGTCTTATTGACTCTCCGTAACCGCGTAATATGAAAGTAAAATAGCGTTAAACTAATGTGTTTTATTGACTCTCCGCTACTGCGGTATGTAAAAGTAAATTGGCGTAAAACTTATGTGTCCTATTGTCTCTCCGTAACCGCGTTATATAAAAGTAAATTTGCGAAAGTTTATGTGTCTTATTGACTCTCCGTAACCGCGTTATATAAAAGTAAAATAGCATAAAACTAATGTGTCTTATTGACTCTCCATAACCGCGTTATATAAAAGTAAATTGGCATAAAACTAATGTGTCTTATTGACTCTCCGTAACCGCGTAATATGAAAGTAAAATAGCGTTAAACTAATGTGTCTTATTGACTCTCCGCTACTGCGGTATGTAAAAGTAAATTGGCGTAAAACTTATGTGTCCTATTGTCTCTCCGTAACCGCGTTATATAAAAGTAAATTTGCGAAAGTTTATGTGTCTTATTGACTCTCCGTAACTGCGTTATATAACATACTTTTATTTATAGACTTTTACCAATTTGTTGCATGTAGTGTCCCAGTTGTAGTTTGAATGCAGTTAAAAACATGTCCGGGTTACCCACATCTTGCTTTTGCCAGACATTTCCAAAGCCATAAAGAAACAATGTATGGTTATTTGACGTTGCCCGTGTATTCCTTTCACTATTCTCTAGACTCTCCAACATGTTATAACAATTACCAGGAAGTCTTTAGTAGTTTTATCCAATACTTTATAGATTTAATATAATATTCAACACAAAGGGGACATCTGCCACATTCACCTAAAACAATATTTGTTGACGAACATACCCTTAGAAAATCATTACAATACTTTATGTGTACCCCTCAATGTCTTCCGAGAATTCAGTACCACAAATTAAAGTTCAGCTCCGTGCAAAAGAATATGTTTGACCATAGCATTAAAATATTTAAAATATTCAAAATGAGAAAAATATCTAAGTTTCTCTGAAAAGATCTAATTGCAAAAATTACATTTTTAGCATGCAATACTAACTTTAGCTTTGCTCTAACCCCATGATAATTTCGGCGTAAAAAGTATTCCCAACGTAGATAAGTGTTCCTCAAGAAATTCCTGTTTTTCACACAAAAATAACCGTTTCAGGAAAATGATTTAACGGAAAATGGAATCATCATGTAGAAAAGCTATTTAACATATACATATTTACATATAATATATATAAAAAATCATTGTTTTACAAATTGCAATTTTGTAGTTCTGACATATTTCTAGTGTCCTACCATATACGCCATTAATCTTCGAAATTAATACATTATAGAACTTTATCATACTATTTCCCTGTATAAAATATTTTTTCTTTTTAACCCATTCCCGCATAACTGTCTCGTTCACGAATGTGGAGTGAGACATAGCAGTCACTTTTCAGGCGGCGGCGGCCACGTTTCAATTATCTATTACTCAATCCCTGTTCGATTTTTTCTGAAGCTTTGTCCGATGCATTGTTTGGTCATGGGACGTTATTCAACGACAACATGACCAAGGTCTTAGCATTGATAAGGGGATTTTACCTTGGTTAACATTGGCTATGTAGGTCACATTTTTCATCAAATCATCGTAGATTTTTTTCAAAACATTGGTTTCGATCAACTCTTGGTAATGTTCGAAACTGTGCATGGGTGTCTTCAGAACTTAGCCTTGTTTAACTTAACCTTGACAAGGTTACTTAACCTCGGTTAACATTGGCTCTTGATGCCATTTTTTCCATCCAATCTTTTATTATAGCATTTGTCTCAATGTGTACAACCATGTATTGATTTTCACTTATTTTTTACCTTTCATCGATTTAGTGTTTTTAGTCATATTATGACCTTTTATATTCGGTTTTCCAAGAAGGGCGAGACATATTGAGTCCAAGGTAAAATCATTACGAACAGTTTAACCATTTTAAACAATGCTGCAGATGCGTTAAAAGTCGTAGGCATGTGGGAAAGATTTATTTCATGAAAACACGCATACACAATTACACTTTGAGATGAAATTGTAGCGAATATCGTAAATTAAGTATAAGCTGGAAAATCATGGAAGTATTAACAAATGTCTTGTCATTTAAGTCCATCATCTGAATTGCTTATATCCTATTTCTCTTACTGATTTAACTTATTTTACTGTTAGCTCCACTGTCTGAAAGCCAGTCGAACTTATGTCAGGGCGAACTCTCTATCGTGCGTTCGTGCGTGCGTTAACGAAACTTCATAGGTAGCAAGCATCCTCTTTATATTCTCTCCTAGTTCATGCATACTACTGGTTTCAATGGCAACCGAAAGAAAATAAACTAAATAAACACCTTCATTTCCCACAGCTGTTTGTTCAAATAATTGTGTACACATGTTCCCTGAATGACCCTCTTTCAGATTCCTTCAAGCCATGTTGATTGGTCACAAAACATGGCAACCAGGGGCGGGGCTGTAGTGCATTATATGGCTCTGGTGAACACTTTAAAAGTCTTCTCCTCTGAAAGTATGAAGCTAATTTTTGAATAGTTGTCTAAAAATGTTCCATGGCTGACCCTCTATCGGATTCATTCATGCAATGATGATTGATGGGAAAACATGGCCACTAGGGGGCGGAGATGTTTCGCCATATACGGATAAAGTGAAAGTTTAAAGAATCTTTTTCGTGAAAATGAAGCTGATTTTCAAATTATTATTTAGAAATGTTCTATGGGTGACCCTGTATGAGATTCCTTCATGTTGATTGGTCGAAAACATGGCCGCCAGGAAACAGGGATGCTTTTCATTATAATGGCACTATTGAGTTAATGTTTCCCTTATGAAAGTGGAGCGACATTGGCCATCTTGGGCCTTCTTGTTTTAATAATGTTTTTTCTTTCAGGATAAGTTTCGATGTACAATGAAGCACATACGATGACACTCATTCCTGTAATAACCATTCTGTTGGTCACGTGCTGTTGTCGATACGTTGTTGAAGGACAAAGTATGTAATCAATCCTTTTCCACATAAATCAAATCTACAACAGACAACTCTGAAATCAACAAATATATGACGACAAAAGTACACAGCCTCTCTACAGATATAAATACATGCATACTTAGTGAATAGAGTTGAACAAAATGTAGCAAAAGAAATTGTTCATTATGAGCAATGTCTTATTTTGCTAAACTATTGGCGAAGTCGTCTGGTATATATACCTCAAAATACGTCTGCAAACAGACACATATTAAGTAACGTCCGACGAAATGGGATCTTGCAACGTTACAGGAACAATGTCAAATAATGGCGCATTGATTTGGTTCTAATAGGACTAGACAAATTGCCAAGATGTTTTTTAAAGTCGTCTTCTGCAGATATTTTGTATATAAAACAAGGGTTAAACACTTCCAAACCCCATAAGAACAGAACAGAACAGAACAAAACAGTTGTTTATTCATATGACTTGAACACATATGGTTCATCGTCAAACTATTTACAATATACATGTGCAAACGAAAGAAATAGACATACAGTTTAGCAAAATACTATTGTGATTGAATAATTGACTTCCCAAGAAGGCGGAAATAATGTTTGAAATTAAAGGAATATATATAAGTAAGCAGATATTTGGATGTAGAGCTTAGTGCTATGTGTTAATGACATGTTAAGCAATAAGCTCAACATGAAAAGAAGCCATATAACTCAACGTCTAACCATTTACTACATTAAGTATACTTTTTTTTGTGTGGCTAGCTTTGGTATAGTATATTCCGATGGCATTTTAAACTTTAAGATTTGATGAGTTTATCGTAGAAATGAATTTGTACATATTAGGATTTCTTCGACAACACCCAGGAAACTATTTGCGAAACTAGTGAGTACTTTGAAATAACTAAAGTAGCTGAATCACTGACAATCAATTGATTTGCCGAATGTTTACCAGCAAGACCGATTATTAGATATGTATTGATAGTATTTATAATAAATAAATTACGAAAATATGTGAATTTAGCATAAATCGAGGGAACACTCGAACACTCGAACATGTCGATATCTCGAGGTAAGGTATCGCGAGTTCACTGTAGTTGTTACTTTAGTTAGTTTTACATTGCATTACAGACTGTACACTGACACCTTGTGTGAATGGAGGCTCCTGTTTATCGGGCAGCTGTACCTGCTTCTCCCCTTACAGCGGCGTTTTATGTGAAATAGGTAAAGTACAATCAATTTTTCTTATCCTTTTATGCCTGACTTTGATTTAAATTTACAAACACATTTTGTCTTTATCTTTTATACGGGCATTAGTTGTCAAAGCGGGATTCTAGTATTAAGAAATCAGAGCTTATGTGATGGTATATCGGTGGCTATTTGAGCCAGTGCTTGCGAAAGAGTTTTAAGTTGACATTTCTGAATAGTGTAGCTTCAGATCTTCTTATCAGAATCTACACAAGTTTACATTATCTGTTAACAAGCTTGTGTCAGTAATATGTGAATACTGTAAACCTTGATCATAATGTGAATTTATAGCCTGATTTGGATCTATATTGTTCTGAAGTCAACTTGTACATTTTCCCATTCACGGGCTCATACGATGTTTCGGAGTTGAAGTGCGTAAGCAATTTGCATGATGACTGTCACGCATATTTTTGTTTTACCCTTTTGCTGCCAAAGGCGATTAAAGACTTATTTGCAAACAATGCAGATTCTCCTGAAATCTGCATTGTTTGCCACATAGACAAACAATTTTACAAAATTTCCTGGACGAAATTAGAGTGTTCCAATTTTCAACATTCCGGGAAATTCGGCAGAGAAAGAGAGTACATATTTTAAACATACATTGTGCTCTCGATAACTCGAACATGGATTATTTAGAATATATCCTTTAACTGGAACCTATTCCTTCAACGGATCTTTTAAAGTATCAATGAATTGCGAAACTGCCAAAACACAAATGAAATAAGCTTTAACTCAAACACATCGATAATTAGAACATACCTATAACCTGAAGCCATCGGATAACTCGAACATACCGATTACTCGAACACAACGCTAACGAGAATATATCGATTACTCGAACTCACCGTTTACTCGAACATATCGATTACTCGAACATATCGATAAGTCGAACACATATCGATTACTCAAACACATCGATTACTCGAACACATCGTTAACTCGAAGTAATGTATCGGACCCTTTCAAGGGCGACCTATCGAGGGTATACTGTAACTGATTTCTGTTATTGTTTTTTCCCCGACGTTTTCAACATAAGTTCAGTCCTATCACGGCGACAGTTAATTTAATCGTGATCCCTGAATAAACAAACCAGTACTTTGACGGGGAAATGTGCTTTACCCAAGGGCACTCCACCACTGTAGCGCAAACATGAAACTATTAAATTTCCATTTCAGATCTGACAGAGCCATCTACGTGTAGTCCAACAGAAAATATTTGTAGTTCAAATGCTACGTGTCTAATATCATTTAAGAACGAAATAAATTGTACATGTAATACAGGTTTTAGCGGAAGTGGGACTAATTGTTCAGGTGAGTTTCCAATTTCATTGCTATTTAATTTCATACTTTTCAAGCTGCAGACATATTGTGTTGCAAAGACAGAATTTACGCATATCTCCCATTGCTCTTTTTGGGAAAGGGTTAATAGTTTTAAAATAAGGAATAAACAGACATATGTAAGAGTTTACGTGGTTTTTTAAAGCTGTCTACCTTTTGAATAGCTGATGCAACAATTAACAAACTCTGAATTTGCATGTTTTATCCTTTCCAATTAATAACGTAATAAATGAAATTGTACTAGGGACAAGGTTTCAAGAGGAGTGTATGTTAAAACGCCACTCATTTACATTAAGAAATGAGTTCAAGCCTTTCCAACATACAATCAATACGCAGCAGTCAACTTCAAAAAAATCTCATGAAGATTATGGGAAAACATAACTGTCTGTACATGTATTGAATACAATTGAAATGTTGCGCCAAAAATATATTGCTCATAATGACATTCTTCCTTTGTCAAATGCGTCTGCTGCTTATGCATCAAAATGCTTCTACATGCTTCTACATGCTGGGAAAAATTGAACCTCATGGCCGAAACCCTTTCACACAAAATAAATCTGCCGCAGACGACTTTGAAATGATTAAGTACAACATATAGATGTGTGATTATTGTAAAGAAATAAAATAAGTGTGGCAAATTTCTCCTTGTGCCACAATGATTTCAAAAGTCGTCTGCCGTAGAAACGTCAGAAAGCTTCTATATGTTGAAAAGTCTTAAGATTAGCTGATATAAAAAAGCTTAAGATTAGCTAATATAAAAAAGTCTTGAGATTACCTCATATAAAAAGGCTTAAGATTATCTCTTATAAAAAGGCTTAATATTAGCTCATATAAAAAGGCGTAAGATTAGCTCATATAAAAAGGCTTCAGAGTAGCTCATATAAAAAGGCTTAAGATTAGCTCATATAAAAAGGCTTAAGATTATCTCATATAAAAAGTCTTGAGATTAGCTCATATAAAAAGGCTTAAGATTAGCTCATATAAAAAGGTTTAAGATTAGCTCATATAAAAAGGCTTAATATTAGCTCATATAAAAAGGCGTAAGATTAGCTCATATAAAAAGGCTTAAGAGAAGCTCAAATAAATAGGCTTAAGATTAGCTCATATAAAAAGGCTTAAGATTAGCTCATATAAAAAGGCTTAAGATTAGCTCATATAAAAAGGCTTAATATTAGCTCAAATAAAAAGGCTTAAGATTAGCTCATATAAAAAGGCTTAACATTAGCTCATATAAAAACGCTTTAGATTAGCTCATATAAAAAGGCTTAAGATTAGCTCATATAAAAAGGCTTAAGATTAGCTTATATAAAAAGGCTTAAGATTAGCTCATATAAAAAGGCTTAAGATTAGCTCATATAAAAAGCTCATATAAAAAGGCTTTAGATTAGCTCATATAAAATGGCTTAAGATAAGCTAATATAAAAACTGTCAAACACTTTTTGGATTTCAATCATTAACTTTTATTTGATTACGTCAAGTCGAAAAGGGAAACATTTTCAAAATGTCTTTTTGTCAAAACAATATTTTATTTATTTACACGCGCGTTAACACGACAGTCAAAAGAGGCAGGCACCGACTGTCCAGGTTAGCCTGCGCGGCATGCTTAGACTGATCCGGGTTGGTTTACCCGTGGAACGGCTCATATTTGATTAAACAGTCGTTCATTATAACAAAATATATATTGCGCAAATGTCAGGATCGTGTCCATACGTTCAAGTACTACGTATTCACCAATATTGGCCGAGTGTATAGCGTGGGGATTTGGGACGCAGGCTGATCTAGTCGATACATTACGCAGATGTCTAGCGCGGCATTTTAGGGCATTTTGAGAAAAATTGTGTAGGCACGTGCCTACAATGCCTAAAGGGAGCTACGCCTCTGATGTATAACCGAACTGTTGCCGTTTATTAACTGAATTAGTGTTAAAATTGACGTAAACCCTCAACAAAACAAAATTCACCAATACTTGAAATATTGAAATAATCATTTCATTGTTAGCAAAGGTTAGTTGGATTATGGCAATTTAACTTCGGACTCGCTATAACTCGAACATGTGATCATTCGAATTTATCGTTTAACTCAAAACAATTACCTGGAACGGATCAGACTTTTGAAAACAGCGTAGCAGCAATTTTGATTGTCAAAACGAGCAATCAGAGCTGTTGCTGTGCTGTTTTTACTGATATGATTGTATCACTACCTAGGATTTTATAGTAAACACTGAAGTATAAATCAATTAAGAAGCTGCATTAAATGATAACTTGAGGGATCATTCGGACGCATCGATCAATAGAAGTAACAATTGGTTGTTACCTTTCGAATCGAGTTATCGCAAGTCAAATGTACCAACCGTTCTATGACAAACCGGCATGTTGGCATGTTGGGATTTGGGCTCTGGGTTCCTCACGTTCAGTAAGTCACGCATGCGTTACATAGGACTTATTTTGGAGACTTTAGTTAATATCAGGAGCAAAGGACCGATGATCCATATTCCTACTGCAAAGGTTACCAAAAGATAAGAACTACTTCTTCAAGCGATACAGCTGTGTCTTTTGGGAACCAGTCTGGTTTTCAGATAACGAAAGGGTCGTGTCATCAGCACACGGATCGTCGAACTCATCCTTTTGGAATGAAATAATTTTCATATATACTCTCGATCGGGTTACACTGTTTTTCGCTTAGTATTACCTGGTAAAACTGCGTTTGTTTTTCAGTTAAGCAGACAGAGAAGGCATTTGCGAGATTGCACAAATACATAGTCTCATAGTCTCGCCTTACATATGTCTACACATGTCTACACAATGAGTCCCTTTTTTAGCTTGCTACATGTATATATTAAAATAACTATTGACAAGTCATACTCGGTCACAAGTCGCATACCAGTACAAGATGATCGAGGAATTATGTCGTACATTAAGGCATACCTGAGTATTTTGATACTTCTAAATGTGTTACAAGGATATACTTTTAAAAACGTGTTGTTTATTGTGATCGACGATTTGAGACCAGACTTGGGATGTTACAGGGGCGCCGACTACCCGTCGACTGCAGACTCGCTAATATACTCGCCAAACATCGACAATCTTGCACGGAAGAGCATTCTCTTTAAGAGAGCCTATGTGCAGCAAGCTATTTGTTCGCCGAGTCGCACGTCTTTTCTCACCAGTAGAAGACCCGATACAACGCTAGTATATAATCTAGACACGTATTTCAGGAATGCCTCCGGGAATTTCACGATAATGCCTCAATACTTCAAGAACTACGGGAGGATATCTGCTGGAATCGGGAAGATATTCCATGGCAGCAAGTCAAGCGGAAAGGATGACCCATTAGCGTGGACAGAACCGTACCATCGCCCAACCCCATCGCGATGGGAACACCATGAAAAAAGCTGGGATTTTATATCGGATGATGACATCAAAACTGACCCGTTAGTTGATATGAAAATTGCTAAATTAGCAAAACGTGCTCTAGGAGACTTTGCAAATGGTGGTAAATTCCAACATAAACCATTTTTCCTCGCTGTTTGATTCATAAGGCCGCACCTTCCATTTGTATCGCCTAGTTCGTTCAACAGTCATTATCCTGACAATAGTATTAACTTACCTCACAATCCATTCCCGCCACAAAATATGCCTCCTGCAGCTTGGGCCCGGTACACAGAGCTGACAGCTGGGTATAAAGATATGGAAAAGTTAAACGCATCCGGCGCTGTGAACACCACACTTCCAGATGACGTTGTTCTCAATCTTCGCAAAGGTTACTTCAATGCCGTGACGTATGTTGATTCCATGGTTGGAAGCGTTTTAGATGAGTTGGAACGATTACATCTTGATAATAACACAATTGTTGCACTAATTGGTGATCATGGCTACCAACTTGGAGAGCACGGTCTTTGGTGTAAGCACACTAACTTTGACTTGGCCACGCATGCTCCAATGATGATTCGGATTCCGGGCTTGACAGATCGTGGTATTGTCAGCGAAACTGTTGTAGAGTTTGTGGACATATTTCCCACACTAGTTGAAGCTAGTGGATTACCAAAGCTATCGACTTGTCCGGAAAATTCGAAACGCGCCAGTGCTTGTACAGAAGGTGACAGTTTGATGCCGCTGATATCCAATCCGTCGATGCAATGGAAAAACGCTGCTTTCTCGCAATATCCTCGACATAAAGGACGGTATGACATCATGGGGTACACGATGAGGACAGACAAATATCGATATACAGAATGGCCGGAATTCTCCTACACCACCCATAAACCGGACTGGACGAAACTACACGGTGTCGAGTTGTATGACCATACAGTTGACCCGGATGAAAATATCAACAAAGTCAATGACCAAACGTACGCAGCTAATATTCAGGAGTTGAGATCGAGGCTACATTCGGGGTGGAGAGCATCTAGTCCATCCATAAATGCTGTTGTTGTTGGTTAAACTATCTTCCAATACAAGTCTCTTGGTAGATCTACAATATATTCATCCGTTACACCTTCTGTGAAATTTGGAAATATCTTAAATGAGAAGAGTTAATAGTCGTAATGAGAACAAATCCGCATTAGGAAGAAATACCAAACATCTTAAGTTACACCAAATCATAATATATTAAAATCATATTTACATGCCTAATTTTATCGTTGGTTCAAATATATTGTAACTTGTGGAATAAATGTCTTATACAATACAATACGTTACATTGTTCATCTTTTAGAAGGAGAGCATTATTGTTAAACTAAAGGTTTGCTGCTTCTGACGTTTATTTTTTTCCACGTGTAACCGTCCTAAAAGATTCGAACCTGTCTCGAATATCCGGAGACTGAGAATGTTATGAAACGTTCTCGGTGCTTTTCCTATGTAGTCCCTATGGGCGCCATTGTATAAGTCATAAACGATCCGACTTATTCAGGCCTCGAACCTTTGATTTTTTAGTCCGAAGGCAAAACGCTCTACCACAGCGCTATAAAAGCTAGCTCTATAGCAATGCGTTATACGTGTCCCTTTATACATACACATTGGCGACACATATATAACTAAATAAATCATTTGACAATACGAATTCGTGGGTAAGACTTGCTAAACCTTTTCCACATACAACACATATGCAGTATACCAATTTGATAACATTTGAAACAATCTATGAATGAAAGTCTAATGATTTAATATAATGAAAATAGTTCTAACATTCCATACATTGCTTGCAATGTGTAATTTCTCATTTTATCTCATTTTTTTAATTCGACAACAGCAGATGCACACAATGAGTTAAAGTATGATTAAGACATATTTCCCTATCCAATAGTACTTGAAAGGTCTTCAAAAGAAGTGATTGGTCGTTTGACTGTTGGGACCGACTTTGTGAGGACTGTGTCACAATGTTAGGACCGGCACAGCCATTACTACAGTTCATATAACTTCTATCGGGCTACTATATCTAACTTACTAAGGGTTATTCTTAACAATTTCCGTAATGCCCGTCTTTGGTGTTTGTAGTGGGAGCTAAGACATGACGACTGCCAACGCCTTTGCATAAGGTTAAATGGTTCTACCTTGTACATAAATATATGAGCCGTTCCACAAGACAACCAACATTATGGACTCTGCGTAATATATCGATCCAGATCAGCCTGCGCAGTTCGCGCAGGATAGAGGTATAGAGTATTAATTCCTGAAACAGAAAATCAACAGGAGGCGCAAAATGTCTGCCCGGAATAGCCTGCGCAATGTTGGTGTTCTCATGGAACGGCTCATTTGACAACTGGGAGAGTCTGATCTGTCGATGGTTTGGTTTCGACGAGCTGCAATCCAATCAATTCAAAGTTAAAGACATCGTTTATAATTCAAATGAATCATTGAAATGTTCGTTGCCAGCAAAGTTTTTTATAAAAAATAACCAATCGATTAATAGTTAATTAGTTAATTAGTTAATAGACTTAACTATATTTGGGTGAAAACTGTTAAGTGTTCTTTTATCATGAGAGGTTACATTCGGGGTATTGAAAAAATCCCCTGAATTGTCACAATATTGCGGATGCTCCACTAACATCTCGTCTGTAATCTCGGATAATATAACGGTCAGATTTCTTCCCGTTTCGATTATCCTCTATCGATACCTATACATGGCATACCGTAATAAAAGTGAATGTAAGAAATCTGTTCAGCATGGTGTAATGTGTTTATCTATGCTCTTCAACCTAGCATTAAAATCGTACTTCACATAGACGCTTCATTTGTTTTAAAATTCGACTCAAAATATATCATATCAGTGTTGTATTCAGATTTAACCAACTCACATAGTTAGTTCTAATAGTTATCGGAACGATGTTTGTTATTAGTAAACAAATTCAACTTGACACTCATTCGTGACGTTTTATTTTGAACTTTCGAGACAAAAATAAACTGCAATATCCAATTATTAGCGGTTGACCCACACAGATAAGGAAAATATGTCTGTATGTAGCGCACATAGTTGCTAATACTGCTCTTATGGGTTCGAATCTCGGATAAGGTAAGTTTATGTAGAAAGACGTTACCCGTCATTTAATACTTAATATATTATCTAAAACCCGATAATTTCATTCAAGATATTTTTCGAATACGGATTATAGCAGAGTGGTGCAGCCTATACCAGAAGCGGTTTCGCCGTACGAATTACTTTTTCGAATAATTTCTTTGGACACGGATACATGTAAAATTTCTCTGTTGATAAACTCTTTGTTTTTATCCTTGTCTTTGAAGGTGTTTCGTCGTCTATGGGTTTTTTATTTGTCCATCCTTGTATTGTATACTTTGTAAATATATTATTTGCAGACGTTTTGGGGGTGTTTATGGGTATGTCACCAATTTGTGAGACAAGTGTTTACCCAGATCACTTTTTGTGCATTGAATCTTGATTGTTGTATTATTGTCATGCCTTAGTCTGACAAAGGGGACAAAGTGCGTGGCTCATGTTGTCATAAAAAAGATGCAGGCGACACGCACGGAGCATGTTTGTCTTGCAGCTATTGTGTATAACAAACAAACATTCTTGTGCAATCTACTTCTGGTCATGAAATTCCACAAGTCTTTTCATCAGTGGAACATTTGCCAGGATGGTTTTCCTTCGGGACTTCGTCCCCGGACACATCAGAGTACATTTTATCGATCCTCTGGTAATGTCATTTGTAACTAGAGATCGCCCTCCACCAATTTTACATGACTCAACCACACTGCAAGGTCTGTAGAGAGAGATAATCGAGCGGATCGGGATAGTTACCCTTCTTTCTACAGACAAGAGGATACCGGCTCATTGATGAGGCATC
This sequence comes from Serripes groenlandicus, assembly GCA_031761405.1. Taxonomy (NCBI): domain Eukaryota; kingdom Metazoa; phylum Mollusca; class Bivalvia; order Cardiida; family Cardiidae; genus Serripes; species Serripes groenlandicus. Next base: position 20,391,615 of record JASEVX010000005.1, read on the forward strand.
CTCTCTAGACAAGCACCCCATTTACTTCTCCTTTAACTGGATACAGTTAAATCGGGTAATAAATGAAATACATGTTTCACTGATGGCGCGCTGTCATGATTTGATGCCGATTTAGAGAGTGAGTCATAGGGATATCCGACGGTTACCTTTAGTGCTCATCGGGTGCAATCCTCCTCGCTATCTTCCTTCGACGAGGATAGCGTTGCTCAGATTGGCCGAGCTTCAGACCCTACACCTTATCAAGAGCCGACTCTTCAGAAGGCAGTCAATGAAGTATGTGTGGTAGTTCCGGCGAGCATCGGGTAATAATGTAGTCAGATTACTTGACCAACTGCAGGCTACGATCTTTCTTGATTCGTGCCTATCGTCATGGTCGGTCCAAGCGGTAATATCTTAGGCGTGGGTATCTCGCCGCTCTTATGACGCATAAAAGGAAAGCTTTCCGTTAAATGTCCCCCCTTTAGACGGTGATGCCTCTTCCTTTGGACTAAGCGTTTCCCCTCAGTATCAGTACATCCCAAGGTCTTTGAAAAGTGGAAAGCGACGGCCCGGTTTGGTGTCATGGTCTACATATATATATATATATATATATATATAGTCAAGAAGAACGAATACCTAACTAACAAACAGCCCAACAAGACTTTAAGAAGTACATTTTTATGTATTTTTTAGGTCATTTATATTACTAGATGGATTTCGCCAGACGAGGTATTGTTTCATTTAGTCATGGCGAAGTATAAAAACATCGCTAATATACTCATTATTGAGCTATTTTTACTGGTGAGAAGTTCATTAAATATTATGCATTATATGTTTGGTAGATAATATAAGTTTGATTTTGTTGACGGATTCACTACACCATGATTGTTCAAACTTATCTTAAAGTCTCTCTTTATCATACACTTAGCAATTGATTCGAATTATTTACACATTGACTTACCGAAACGTGACCAAAACCAATTTTATATAAATTAAGCTGTATTTGTGTAACCCAATTAATGTAGCATAGCTGACCGAAATGTTTAAGCATATTGTAACATTTCTTGATATAGAGAAGTTCGGTACAAGTCAAAATCCTTAACCAAAACTTAATACTACAATTTCTTTGAGTTGTTATATCTAACGAATAGCGTTCACAGGCTCTCAAAACAGCAGCATTACATGCCCGTAGTGGAGCATACATATAACGTTTACAAGCATATAGATGGACTCTTTCAATACATTCTAGTTCATCCGTGCCCCACAATTTGCACCCGTAGAATACATTTGGTATAACTTTCTCTCATGGCTCTTAATCTAAAAGGCGCCACTGAGATGCAGTTTCTCAGACGGGAGTTCCTCGTCCGCTGCTTCCGAACAGAATAAACAAGCTCCGGCCTGCTCCTTTGTCATCCGGCCCTCAATTTGGCGGAAGGGTAGCGGCTGTTTCTACTTCTGACCAATCGATGCAGTCGAGGCACAGTGTCGCTCAGGAGACATCTTCATTTGTTCAGGGTCGAAAACGGTATGCTTCTGCTTCAGTTTCTTTGAAGAAACCTCAAACTGTATGGAAACAAATGTCGGCTCGATAGGCCAAGTGATATGGGTAGAAGCCTGCTGTTCAACAGACTGGGTCTAACTATCCGAAGGCAAAGCCCCGTTTTACGTGGCCTAGCAAAGCTCGATACTCAGTTCGCTCCCAAGCCTGTGATATAGGGATGCGCCCCTATAAATTGCTATCCCGAAGACGGAAGTGCCTGTCGGGACTCCGTTGGTTTATCTGTGCCATTAAAGCAACTTAATGGTTTTCACTCTATGTGTCACCGATTTCCGACCCTGCAGCATGGACAGTGGACACACTGATTCTAAATGAGACCTTCTACTCGTGTACGCTTTTACCCCTCTCGTATTGATCCTAATCGTGCTTCAGAAAATCCTGCTCTTTCAGCAGTGCATAATTATATTGATATCCCTTTTTGGTCTCGGAGTTCGTCCTTCAATGACATACTGAATTTGCCTCGCGGATTCTGTTTGAACAGCCCGGTCGGCGACGTCATCCAAACCCGACTATGCTGCATCTTTATGATTGAATGATTTCCAGCATTCGTGGATTCGAACCCCTGCCGGGTCATACCAAAGACTTTAAAAACAAAGATGTTTCTCTGCTTCGAAACTCTGTTGGTGGATCTCTTTGCCACCAAAGCAACTTATTGGCTTCCATTCTATATGTCACCGATGAACGGCGCTGCTTTTACCCCTTTCGTATCCATCTAAAACGTGCTTTAGAAAATCCTGATCTTTCAGCAGTGCCTAATTCTACTGATATCCCCATTTTTGCCTTAGAGGTCGTCGTTCAATGACCTACTGAGGTTTCGAGGTTGTTCCTCGTCGAGTTCCTCTTCGGAAAGACATTATGTTTCAACAGCTCGGTCGGCAACATCATCCCAACCCAGCTGTGCTACATGTTTATGATTGGATATTTTCCAGCATTCGTGGGTTCAAACCCCGGCCTGGTCATAGCAAAGGCTTCAAAAATGGTAGTAGTGGCTGCCATCCTTCGCGCTTATGGTTGGGGATAGCATTACGACTGACGGGCTGGTGTCGGGATAAATGGGCCAGTAGTACTTGTAACTTTCACAGGAAACGCCGTGGTATAACTGATAACTTGTTGAAAGCGGATGAAGATTTGACTTTAAGCACTATTAAATTAAATCAATTTCTACCCTCTAATACACTTTAGTTCAAATGGGGGAGAGTACCGGGTCTTATCCATTTCTCTCCGAACTTATGGGCCCTTTTGAACTCGAAAGGCCTGTTTTAGAAGTTTTATCCTATGCCATCTAGTCCCTTATTAAGGCACCATATGAACCGTTGTCTTCTGCGTTATGGTTTACAGTAACCGTAAATAAGCGAAGTATATGCTTTTTTCTATTCAATAGGGTTTCCTGTGGTTTACCGGGACTGATAGTCCGGTTTTCTCTTACGTCAGCCTGGATTCTTGGCTAGGAACCAGTTACCGATTGTACTTCCTGGACCTATCAAACATTTAATGATAAATGGGCCGTCCCGTTAGAAAACCAACATTGTGGACTCTGCGTAAAGTTTCGACCCGAATCACCCTGAGCATGCCCCGCAGGCTAACCCGGACAGACACTTTTCGTCATCTGTGAATTTTCAGAAAATCCTGATCTTTCAGCAGTGCCTAAATGACCTACTGAGGTTTCGCGGATTCCTCTTCGGAAAGACAATCTGTTTCAACAGCTCGGTCGGCGACATCATCCCAACCCAGCTCTGCTACATGTTTTTGATTGGATGTTTTCCAGCATTCGTGGGTTCACACCCCGGCTGGGTCATACCAAAGGCTTCAATAATAGGGGTAGTGGCTTACCTTCTTCGCGCTTAGGGTTGGGGATATCATTACGACTGACGGGCTGGTGTCGGGATAAATGGGCCAATAGTACTGGTAACTTTCCCAGGAAACGCCGTGGTATAACTGAAAACTTGTTGAAAGCGGCGTAAGATAAAGATTTGGCTTTAAGCACTATTAAATCGAATCAATTGCTACCCTCTAGTACACTTTAGTTCAAATGGGGGAGAGTACTGGGTCTTATCCATTTCTCTCCGAACTTATGCGCCCTTTTGAACTCGATAGGCCTGTTTTAGGAGTTTTATCCTATGCCATCTAGTCCCTTATTAATGCACCATATGAACCGTTGTCTTCTGCGTTATGGTATGCAGTAACAGTAAATAAGCGAATTTTATGCTTTTTCCATTCAAAATGGTTTCCCGTGGTTTCTCTCTTACGTCAGCCTGGATTCTTGGCTAAGAACCAGTTACCGATTGTACTTCCTGGACCTATTTCAGTCCCTAGTCTCACATGGAACTGTGGACTCTCCGACCAAGACAGGCTCCTCCTGTGTCCTGTCAGGGCTCTCAAGTTATACCGTAAGAGAGTCCAGAGTTCCAGGGGTTCTAGAAAACGCTATTTCTACCCCAGGTGGAACACAACGCTATCTCAGCTGCGTTTATCTCACGCTAGATTTATTTTGTAATAAAGTCCGCTTATCTAGGGCTTCCTGATTACGGTCTTTCCTGTCTTCGTATTCGTCGACATGAAGTTAGGACTTTATCAAGCTGGCCAAATGCTAATAAAGTCCCACTAGAAGTGTTCGAGTTGCAGTGTTGAAATCAAAATCCACTTTCGCTGCCTTTTATCTTCGTTCTTTGTCATCGCAAACTAATAACTTGTTCGATGATAAATTCCCCTGTTGGTACCCTATTCATTTCGTTCAATTAATATCCAAGTAACGATTATATTGCCGAATGGTAATACAAACAGTCGACGATTAATGAGTGACAGGTAATACCTGTTTACCTATAGCCAAACATGTTTAAGCACACAAAGAACAAATAGTAAGGGTATTAACGTGACACCTGACTTACAGGTACATCTGAATAAACTTGAAAACGGCGTTAAACCACATAATATGTACACAGTTGATATATTGATCTGTTTGATAACTGCTTAACTTTGTCCTTTTGAAAAGAATAATATAAACATATTTATGCATCATTACTTCGTCGATTGATTGGCTTGTTGAATAAGTATGGTTTACACTCATGTTATACATGTATCTTGATACTTGCATGTATACTGTATAGGCAGTTCATTAACATCTGTTTAAAACTGAAACAAATCATATAGACAGTACATTTGAATGCTAAGATGGCTGAGAAACGATGAGAAAGGAGGAGAAATGAGGCAAAATCAGGTTGTATTGGTCGCGGAAAGTCATGATTTGGTTAGGGGAAAGTCAGTGAAAAGTTAATTTTAAGTTTTAATTTTAACCCGATTTGATTGACTTTTGTTATTATATTATTTTGACAGATATCAACGAATGTGATTTAAGTCCATGTCATCCAAATGCTACATGTACAAATATTGCTGGGTCGTTTGTATGTCAATGCCTTTCGGGATTTAGCGGAAATGGATCATCGTGTATTGGTATGTTTCTTTCTTGTTCACCCCTTATTACCTTAAATGTCTCATTCTTTAGTATAAATACGTTCATACCAACACGTAATTCTTCTTCGTTAGCTATTGATGCCATATTATTCCCGTACGTATGTATAGCTACGTTACCCAGCTTGCACTTTCACTACGTTGCAAAGATAAATATATTTCAAACGTCTATGCATCGGTATGGCAAGTATTCTAAGAGTGCATGTATAATAATTACATTATCATAAAGTAAAGTCAATGCTTATCTTACATGCCTATTTTTGATAAACAATATGTCGTCATTATTCTTGTACATCTCGTCTGTACTTAGGGGTTTGTGCTATTCAACTTATCTTGAAACCATGTCTTTAAAGTACTGATTATTCAAGACAATATAGTACCCATAAAGTTTAACTCCATTATATTATGTCAGACATTGATGAATAAGCTCCTGTCCATGACATCCAAATGTAACATGTACAGTTATACCGGAGTACTTTGAATGTCAGTGTTTCATGGGTTTAACTCTTTCACTGCCAAAGGCAATACAAGGCTTTTGCTAAGAAAGCAGATGTAGGAATAACAGCTCGTAACGAGCTGTCTCTCACCTGAAATCTGCATTGTCTGCCACTTAAACGTTATTTTTTATCAAATTTACTGTTGGAGGTAAAATGGAGTGGTTCATTTTTCAACATGAATGAGTCGACTTTGTGGAATTCCGCAGTGAAAGAGTTTTAACGGTAATTGATTTTCGTACACCTGTATATTGCGTCATCATATTTTAACGCAATTTCTTAATTTTTAGCTCGACTTTTGAAAAAAACGAGAGCTATTGTCATGACCCTGGCGTCGTCGTCGGCGTGGTCGTCCGGTTAAGGTTTTTTGTTTAGCTCATTTTTTGTTGATTCTCCCTGTCAGTCGAGCGTCTGTGCCGTACGCGGCGCTCTTGTTTGTTAACATAATGACGGTTTAATTTTACGCCTACATATTAGTTTGACAGAAATCAATGAATGTGACTCTAGTCCATGTCATCCAAATGCTCCATGTGCAAATTCTCCTGGGTCGTTTGTGTGTCAATGTTTAAGGGGGGTTTAGCGGTAATGTATCAACTTGCGATGGTATGTTATGTTCTTGTTTACGATTTTTGCCTTAAATGTCTTACAGATATCGACGAATGTGTCTCCAGTCCATGCAACACGAATGCTTCGTGTACAAATACTCCTGGTTCGTTTGTTTGTATCTGTGCTACAGGGTTTAGCGGTGACGGACAGTCTTGTATAGGTGGGTATGAGTTATTATCTGGACTAACTATTTCTTCTTGGAAAAACGTGAATTTAACATTATTTTCAAAAGAAAGGTTAAACGAAGACGTATAATAAAACTAATAACATGATATGGTGACAGTCGCAAATACAATTACTCAGAACATCAATTTTGATAGACATGAATATGTCGTATATAGCCATTTATGCCACCGAGATACTGTTCATGTGGTTTGCAATACATGCAATGTACATTTTAAAGAGGTATGAAAAACAATACGAACGTCGTTTATGTGACAGATAGCCTGTTCAATTGGTCTGAAGTATGTTCATTTAAAATAAAAAAAGATGTCCAAGAAAATATCTTCATTTATGCTGAATTTCTTTGGACATATTTTTTTCAAATTAGTACTTGACGTGTTCTCTAAATAAAGAGTCATGAATCTGATTGCAAACCAATGTTTAACATTATTTTCGACAAAAAAACTATATGCACTGACGTTTGAAGAATGTTAGATCATCTAAACAATATGTTGACATATCTGTTATGTTGGTTATCTGATTGAATAGCAATATTAAACCGGTACAGATATCGATGATATGCCTCCAGTGTATGCCACCCAAATACTTCATGCACAAATGCTCCTGGGTCGTTTGAATACCAGTGTGTTACAGGGTTTAGCGGTGACGGACGGTCGTGTATAGGTTGGTACAAGGGGTGATCCAAATAAAGTCCGTGTTCAATCAATCGCACAAACACTGGTGATGTAACTGCACATAATGTTTATTTACCATTGCAATTTTGATACGGGATTGTTAAATCAAATGCTATCTAGGCGTGTAGAAACAAACCAGTGTATTTGAATCTTCGTATCAAACATTCAATGATAAATGGGCCGTCCCGTTAGAAAACCAACATTGTGGACTCTGCGTAAAGTTTCGACCCGAATCACCCTGAGCATGCCCCGCAGGCTAACCCGGACAGACACTTTTCGTCATCTGTGAATTTTCAGAAAATCCTAAATGACCTACTGAGGTTTCGCGGATTCCTCTTCGGAAAGACATTCTGTTTTAACAGCTCGGTCGGCGACATCATCCCAACCCAGCTGTGCTACATGTTTTTTTGATTGTATGTTTTCCAGCATTCGTGGGTTCACACCCCGGCTGGGTCATACCAAAGGCTTCGACAATGGGGGTAGTGGCTTACCTTCTTCGCGCTTAGGGTTGGGGATATCATTACAACTGACGGGCTGGTGTCGGGATAAATGGGCCAATAGTACTGGTAACTTTCCCAGGAAACGCCGTGGTATAACTGAAAACTTGTTGAAAGCGGCGTAAGATAAAGATTTGGCTTTAAGCACTATTAAATCGAATCAATTGCTACCCTCTAGTACACTTTAGTTCAAATGGGGGAGAGTACTGGGTCTTATCCATTTCTCTCCGAACTTATGCGCCCTTTTGAACTCAATAGGCCTGTTTTAGGAGTTTTATCCTATGCCATCTAGTCCCTTATTAAGGCACCATATGAACCGTTGTCTTCTGCGTTATGGTATGCAGTAACAGTAAATAAGCGAATGTTATGCTTTTTCCATTCAATATGGTTTCCCGTGGTTTCTCTCTTACGTCAGCCTGGATTATTGGCTAAGAACCAGTTACCGATTGTACTTCCTGGACCTATTTCAGTCCCTAGTCTCACATGGAACTGTGGACTCTCCGACCAAGACAGGCTCCTCCTGTGTCCTGTCAGGGCTCTCAAGTTATACCGTAAGAGAGTCCAGAGTTCCAGGGGTTCTAGAAAACGCTATTTCTACCCCAGGTGGAACACAACGCTATCTCAGCTGCGTTTATCTCACGCTAGATTTATTTTGTAATAAAGTCCGCTTATCTAGGGCTTCCTGATTACGGTCTTTCCTGTCTTCGTATTCGTCGACATGAAGTTAGGACTTTATCAAGCTGGCCAAATGCTAATAAAGTCCCACTAGAAGTGTTCGAGTTGCAGTGTTGAAATCAAAATCCACTTTCGCTGCCTTTTATCTTCGTTCTTTGTCATCGCAAACTAATAACTTGTTCGATGATAAATTCCCCTGTTGGTACCCTATTCATTTCGTTCAATTAATATCCAAGTAACGATTATATTGCCGAATGGTAATAAAAACAGTCGACGATTAATGAGTGACAGGTAATACCTGTTTACCTATAGCCAAACATGTTTAAGCACACAAAGAACAAATAGTAAGGGTATTAACGTGACACCTGACTTACAGGTAAATCTGAATAAACTTGAAAACGGCGTTAAACCACATAATATGTACACAGTTGTTGTATTGATATGTTTGATAACTGCTTAACTTTGTCCTTTAGAAAAGAATAATATAAACATGTTTATGCATCATTACTTCGTAGATTGATTGGCTGGTTGAATAAGTATGTTTTATACTCATGTTATACCTTGATACTTGCATGTATACTGTATAGGCAGTTCATTAACATATGTTTAAAACTGAAACAAATAGTATAGACAGTACATTTGAATGAATTGATTAGATGGCTGGGAAAGGAGGAGAAAGGAGGCAAAATCAGGTTGTATTGATACGTCTCGCCTGTGCAGGGTGCTATTATCAGCATGGTAAAACATTGCGGAAACAGTTGTATCACTCAATGCGAAGTATAGGAACTGTCACCCCATTGATTTACAGCGATCATCTTAAGTCGTGAATCTTAAAGGGTACACTACAATAAGTGTATTAGCGATAAGTACTATATATATGTGTCATACCGAACAGTGTGGGGAAAGTAGGGGATATCTGTTTGATAGCTATATTGCTTTTTCCACCCTGTTTACAGTTTGCCTGTTTGCCAGTCATCGGAATGCTATTGTGCGAGTTGTTTTATTTGTGTGAGTTGTTTTATTTGTGTAATCGTATTTATTATCATGTTATTGTTAAGGGTACTCACCAGTTGTTGCGACAGACCGTGGAATACCCAATTTGTGCATCCTTTAGTCGTTGTTGTATTTGACAGACACCACATTTCTAATGTGCAGATGACCCAGTTTGAGTCACGGGCCATCTGACGTATACAGTTACATCATGTCTGTCGATAAATGTCTCCAAGGTAGGCAGCTTATCATTGATTGTTGACTGTATCCAGTTCCAATGTTGTTTACTTGGATATTGGCGAAATGAGGTCGAGTCACATGCATCCGCGAATTCCCATTACTTTCATGTTAGTTCTAGTCGCGTTCTTGGGAAAACTATCTAGTATGAGCTAACGGTTAAATTCAATCTAAACAATACCTTTTACCAGTCGGTGAAGTCCGATTTTGTTCTTCCTTAGCGCTGGAATTACGAAAACATCATCCACGCTTTATTGTTTACACTGCAGCGAGTTGCCATTGTTACGGTGCATTGTGGGAATGTTTCTGCTGAGTCATCGACCCAGAACACTACCTTGCAATATCATCGGAGAACTGTCCTATCTTGTGTTAAACTGGTACATAGTTAATTTGTTTATGCTTTAGTTTCGTCAAGTAAGAGAAACCCTTTTCATTTAGAGTGGACACCTTTTTGGGACCTTTTTTGCTCTGTGGACAGAATATTGCTCACTTGTGACCGATTGGGTCACAATGGACATTTTCTGGTCACAGATGTGACCGACAAGCCGTTGTGACCAGGCTCGCGACCTTTGTGACCCGCTTACGGTCACAATCGCTGTGCGGCTATAAAAGGAAGTGAACTTTGGTCACAAAGGACTCTCATTCGAACACGAGTCAAGGTTAGATAGATCCACGTCCACTGCATTACAATTTCAATTGTAGCATAGAGTCCAGTTTTATTCTCTCTAGGTTTAGAGATTCATTATCAATTAAGTAGTCTACACATGCCGTGTATTTCATACGTCTGAGCTGATTGTTAGAGGTACTAAGCATCATTGACATTCGTATTATAAATGGTATTCCACGGTCGCGCAGTTGTTATTATCGACTTTATGAGAAAGGGTTCGATCCAAGGGAAGTAACTACAGTCTGGTGTTAGGACGATACACGCACAGTTACTCCCCTTTGTTCTCCCTTTTCCACGTTCTTAGGCAGAATTAAAGGAAAACTGAAATGTCTATCTTTGCCTCTCGTTTTATTTCGATCCACCGAGTGGCTTAAACATATCAACCCTACCAACAGACAGGCCAGACGGGTGGCACGTAACAGTATTGGTCGCGGAAAGGTGATTTGGTTAGGGGAAAGTCAATGAAAAGTGAATTTTAAATTTTAATTTTAACCCGATTTGATTGACTTTTCTTAATTTAATGACGGTTGAAATTTACACCATTATATTATTTTGACAGATATCAACGAATGTGATTTAAATCCATGTCATCCAAATGCTACATGTACAAATGTTGCTGGGTCGTTTGTATGTCAATGTCTTTCGGGGTTTAGCGGAAATGGATCATCGTGTATTGGTATGTTTCTTTCTTGTTCACCCCTTATTACCTTAAATGTCTCATTCTTAAGTATAAATACGTTCATACCAACACGCAATTCTTCTTCGTTTGCTATTGATGCCATATTATTCCCGTACGTATGTATATCTCTACCTTGCCCAGCTTATACTGATTATATTATGTCAGACATCGATGGATAAGCTCCTGTCCATGTCATCCAAATGTAACATGTACAGTTATACGGAGTTCTTTGAATGTCAGTGTTTCATGGGTTTAACTCTTTCACTGCCAAAGGCAATACAAGGCTTTTGCTAAGAAAGAAGATGTAGGAGAAACAGCTCGTAACGAGCTGTCTCTCACCTGAAATCTGCATTGTCTGCCACTTAAACGTTATTTTTTATCAAATTTACTGTTGGAGGTAAAATGGAGTGGTTCATTTTTCAACATGAATGAGTCGACTTTGTGGAATTCCGCAGTGAAAGAGTTTTAACGGTAATTGATTTTCGTACACCTGTATATTGCGTCATCATATTTTAACGCAATTTCTTAATTTTTAGCTCGACTTTTGAAAAAAACGAGATCATCTGTCATGACCCTGGCTTCGTCTTCGGCGTCGGCGGCGGCGGCGGCGTGGTCGTCCGGTTAAGGTTTTTTGTTTAGCTCATTTTTTTTTTATTCTCCCTGTCAGTCGAGCGTGCTCTTGTTTGTTAACATAATGACGGTTTAATTTTACGCCTACATATTAGTTTGACAGAAATCAATGAATGTGACTCTAGTCCATGTCATCCAAATGCTCCATGTGCAAATTCTCCTGGGTCGTTTGTGTGTCAATGTTTAAGGGGGGTTTAGCGGTAATGGACCAACTTGCAATGGTATGTTATGTTCTTGTTTACGATTTTTGCCTTAAATGTCTTACAGATATCGACGAATGTGTCTCCAGTCCATGCAACACAAATGCTTCGTGTACAAATACTCATGGTTCGTTTGTTTGTATCTGTGCTACAGGGTTTAGCGGTGACGGACAGTCTTGTATAGGTGGGTATGAGTTATGATCTGGACTAACTATTTCTTCTTGGAAAAATGTGAATTTAACATTATTTTCAATAGAAAGGTTAAACGAAGACGTATAATAAAACTAATAACATGATATGGTGACAGTCGCAAATACAATTACTCAGAACATCAATTTTGATAGACATGAATATGTCGTATATAGCCATTTATGCCACCGAGATACTGTTCATGTGGTTTGCAATACATGCAATGTACATTTTAAAGAGGTATGAAAAACAATACGAACGTCGTTTATGTGACAGATAGCCTGTTCAATTGGTCTGAAGTATGTTCATTTAAAATAAAAAAAGATGTCCAAGAAAAAATCTTCATTTAAGCTGAATTTGACGTTTGATGAATGTTAGATCATCTAAACAATATGTTGACATATCTGTTATGTTGGTTATCTGATTGAATAGCAATATTAAACCGGTACAGATATCGATGAATGTGCCTCCAGTGTATGCCACCCAAATACTTCATGCACAAATGCTCCTGGGTCGTTTGAATACCAGTGTGCTACAGGGTTTAGCGGTGACGGACGGTCGTGTATAGGTTGGTACAAGGGGTGATCCAAATAAAGTCCGTGTTCAATCAATCGCACAAACCCTGGTGATGTAACTGCACATAATGTTTATTTACCATTGCAATTTTGATACGGGATTGTTAAATCAAATGCTATCTAGGCGTGTAGAAACAAACGAGTATATTTGAAGCTTCGTATGAAACATTCAATGATAAATGGGCCGTCCCGTTAGGAAACCAACATTGGGGACTCGTTTCGTAAAGTTTCGACCCGAATCACCCTGAGCATGCCCCACAGGCTAACCCGGACAGACACTTTTCGTCATCTGTGAATTTTCAGAAAATCCTGATCTTTCAGCAGTGCCTAAATGACCTACTGAGGTTTCGCGGATTCCTCTTCGGAAAGACATTCTGTTTCAACAGCTCGGTCGGCGACATCATCCCAACCCAGCTGTGCTACATGTTTTTGATTGGATGTTTTCCAGCATTCGTGGGTTCACACCCCGGCTGGGTCATACCAAAGGCTTCAAAAATGGGGGTAGTGGCTTACCTTCTTCGCGCTTAGGGTTGGGGATATCATTACGACTGACGGGCTGGTGTCGGGATAAATGAGCCAATAGTACTGGTAACTTTCCCAGGAAACGCCGTGGTATAACTGAAAACTTGTTGAAAGCGGCGTAAGATAAAGATTTGGCTTTAAGCACTATTAAATCGAATCAATTGCTACCCTCTAGTACACTTTAGTTCAAATGGGGGAGAGTACTGGGTCTTATCCATTTCTCTACGAACTTATGCGCCCTTTTGAACTCGATAGGCCTGTTTTAGGAGTTTTATCCTATGCCATCTAGTCCCTTATTAAGGCACCATATGAACCGTTGTCTTCTGCGTTATGGTATGCAGTAACAGTAAATAAGCGAATTTTATGCTTTTTCCATTCAATATGGTTTCCCGTGGTTTCTCTCTTACGTCTGCCTGGATTCTTGGCTAAGAACCAGTTACCGATTGTACTTCCTGGACCTATTTCAGTCCCTAGTCTCACATGGAACTGTGGACTCTCCGACCAAGACAGGCTCCTCCTGTGTCCTGTCAGGGCTCTCAAGTTATACCGTAAGAGAGTCCAGAGTTCCAGGGGTTCTAGAAAACGCTATTTCTACCCCAGGTGGAACACAACGCTATCTCAGCTGCGTTTATCTCACGCTAGATTTATTTTGTAATAAAGTCCGCTTATCTAGGGCTTCCTGATTACCGTCTTTCCTGTCTTCGTATTCGTCGACATGAAGTTAGGACTTTATCAAGCTGGCCAAATGCTAATAAAGTCCCACTAGAAGTGTTCGAGTTGCAGTGTTGAAATCAAAATCCACTTTCGCTGCCTTTTATCTTCGTTCTTTGTCATCGCAAACTAATAACTTGTTCGATGATAAATTCCCCTGTTGGTACCCTATTCATTTCGTTCAATTAATATCCAAGTAACGATTATATTGCCGAATGGTAATAAAAACAGTCGACGATTAATGAGTGACAGGTAATACCTGTTTACCTATAGCCAAACATGTTTAAGCACACAAAGAACAAATAGTAAGGGTATTAACGTGACACCTGACTTACAGGTAAATCTGAATAAACTTGAAAACGGCGTTAAACCACATAATATGTACACAGTTGATATATTGATCTGACTGATAACTGCTTAACTTTGTCGTTTTGAAAAGAATAATATAAACATATTTATGCATCATTACTTCGTCGATTGATTGGCTTGTTGAATAAGTATGTTTTACACTCATGTTATACATGTATCTTGATACTTGCATATATACTGTATAGGCAGTTCATTAACATCTGTGTAAAACTGAAACAAATCATATAGACAGTACATTTGAATGCATTGATAAGATGGCTGAGAAACGATGAGAAAGGAGGAGAAATGAGGCAAAATCAGGTTGTATTGGTCGCGGAAAGTCATGATTTGGTTAGGGGAAAGTCAGTGAAAAGTTAATTTTAAGTTTTAATTTTAACCCGATTTGATTAACTTTTGTTATTATATTATTTTGACAGATATCAACGAATGTGATTTAAGTCCATGTCATCCAAATGCTACATGTACAAATATTGCTGGGTCGTTTGTATGTCAATGCCTTTCGGGATTTAGCGGAAATGGATCATCGTGTATTGGTATGTTTCTTTCTTGTTCACCCCTTATTACCTTAAATGTCTCATTCTTTAGTATAAATACGTTCATACCAACACGTAATTCTTCTTCGTTAGCTATTGATGCCATATTATTCCCGTACGTATGTATAGCTACGTTACCCAGCTTGCACTTTCACTACGTTGCAAAGATAAATATATTTCAAACGTCTATGCATCGGTATGGCAAGTATTCTAGGAGTGCATGTATAATAATTACATTATCATAAAGTAAAGTCAATGCTTATTTTACATGCCTATTTTTGATAAACAATATGTCGTCATTATTCTTGTACATCTCGTCTGTACTTAGGGGTTTGTGCTATTCGACTTATCTTGAAACCATGTCTTTAAAGTACTGATTATTCAAGACAATATAGTACCCATAAAGTTTAACTCCATTATATTATGTCAGACATGGATGAATAAGCTCCTGTACATGATATCCAAATGTAACATGTACAGTTATACCGGAGTACTTTGAATGTCAGTGTTTCATGGGTTTAACTCTTTCACTGCCAAAGGCAATACAAGGCTTTTGCTAAGAAAGCAGATGTAGGAGAAACAGCTCGTAACTAGCTGTCTCTCACCTGAAATCTGCATTGTCTGCCACTTAAACGTTATTATGTCTCCCCCATTACATGGGGGTGACATATTGTTTTTGCCCGTTCCGTCCGTCCTTCCGTCCTTCCGTCTGTCACACTTGTTTCCGCTCAATAACTGAAGAACGCTTGGGTGTAGGAACTTCATACTTGGTATGCAGGTTGGTTATGACCAGTAGCTGACCCCTATTGATTTTGATAATAGAAGGACAAAGGTCAAGGTCATGGTGACCTTGTGAGGTAAAAAATGGTTTCCGCTCAATAACTCAAGAACGCTTTGGCTGAGGAACTCCATACTTGGTATGCAGGTTGGCCATGCCTAGTAGAAGACCCCTATTGATTTTGAGGTCAGTACGTCTAAGGTCAAGGTCACAGTGACCATGAGCTTGAAAGGTCACAGTGACAATGAGCTGATAAATAGTGTTTGCTTGGGCCCAGGAACTTCATACTTGATGAGCAGGTTGGTCACCGCCAGCAAATGACCCCTATTAATTTTAAGGTCACTAGGTCAAAGGTCAAGGTCACAGTGGTCAAGGTCACATCCGTCACACTTGTTTCCGCTCAATAACTGAAGAACGCTTGGGCATAGGATCTTCATACTTGGTATGCATGTTGGTCATGACCAGTAGATGACGCCTATTGATTTTGATGTCACAAGGTCAAAGGTCAAGGTCATGGTGACCTTGTGAGGTAAAAAATGGTTTCCGCTCAATAACTGAAGAATGCTTGGGCCGAGGAACTCCATACTTGGTATGCAGGTTGGCCAAGCCCAGTAGAAGACCCTATTAATTTTTAGGTCAAAGTCAAGGTCACAGTGACCTTGAGCTGAAAGGTCACAGTGACAATGAGCTGAAACATTGTTTTTGCCTAATAACTGTAGAATGCTTTGGCCATGGAAGTTAATACTTGGTGTGCAGGTTGGTCACCACCAGTAGATGACCCCTATTGATTTTGAGGTCACTAGCTTAAAGGTCAAGGTCATGGTAACCTTCAGTTGAAAAATGGTTTCCTCTCAATAACTAAAGAATGCTTATGTTGAGGAACTTCATACCTGGTGTGCAGGTTGGTCCTAACCAGTAATTGACCTTTATTGAATTTGTTTGATTTTGAGGTCACAAGGTCAAATGTCGAAGGTCACGGTAACCTTCAGCTGAAAAATGTGTTTTACTCAATAACTCAAGAACGCCTATACCCAGGAACTTCATACTTGGTGTGCAGCTTGGTCCTAACCTGTAGATGACCCCTATTGATTTTGATGTCAAAGGTCAAGGTCGTGGTGACCTTTGGCTGAAAAATGGTTTTTGCTCAATAACTGAAGATTGCTTGGGCCCAGGAACTTCATACTTGGTGTGCAGGTTGGTCACCAGCAGCAAATGACCCCTATTGATTTTGAGGTCACTAGGTCAAAGACCAAGGTCATGGTAACCCTCAGCTGAAAAATGGTTTCCGCTCAATAATTGAGGATTGTCACTGTTGCTTCATCTCCAGTCCAAAACTAAAGAATTCATCTCCATCATTTCTTTTCCTCCCCTACGACCACACAAATGGGGAGACAAGCGCTTTTTCAAAAAAGCAATCTCTAGTTTGTTATCAAATTTACTGTTGGAGGTAAAATGGAGTGGTTCATTTTTCAACATGAATGAGTCGACTTTGTGGAATTCCGCAGTGAAAGAGTTTTAACGGTAATTGATTTTCGTACACCTGTATATTGCGTCATCATATTTTAACGCAATTTCTTAATTTTTAGCTCGACTTTTGAAAAAAACGAGAGCTATTGTCATGACCCTGGCGTCGTCGTCGGCGTCGGCGGCGGCGGCGGCGGCGTGGTCGTCCGGTTAAGGTTTTTTGTTTAGCTCATTTTTTTTTTATTCTCCCTGTCAGTCGAGCATCTGTGCCGTACGCGGTGCTCTTGTTTGTTAACATAATGACGGTTTAATTTTACGCCTACATATTAGTTTGACAGAAATCAATGAATGTGACTCTAGTCCATGTCATCCAAATGCTCCATGTGCAAATTCTCCTGGGTCGTTTGTGTGTCAATGTTTAAGGGGGGTTTAGCGGTAATGGATCAACTTGCAATGGTATGTTATGTTCTTGTTTACGATTTTTGCCTTAAATGTCTTACAGATATCGACGAATGTGTCTCCAGTCCATGCAACACAAATGCTTCGTGTACAAATACTCCTGGTTCGTTTGTTTGTATCTGTGCTACAGGGTTTAGCGGTGACGAACAGTCTTGTATAGGTGGGTATGAGTTATGATCTGGACTAACTATTTCTTCTTGGAAAAACGTGAATTTAACATTATTTTCAAAAGAAAGGTTAAACGAAGACGTATAATAAAACTAATAACATGATATGGTGACAGTCGCAAATACAATTACTCAGAACATCAATTTTGATAGACATGAATATGTCGTATATAGCCATTTATGCCACCGAGATACTGTTCATGTGGTTTGCAATACATGCAATGTACATTTTAAAGACGTATGAACAACAATACGAACGTCGTTTATGTGACAGATAGCCTGTTCAATTGGTCTGAAGTATGTTCATTTAAAATAAAAAAAGATGTCCAAGAAAAAATCTTCATTTATGCTGAATTCCTTTCGACATATTTTTTTCAAATTAGTTCTTGATGTGTTCTCTAAATAAAGAGTCATAAATCTGATTGCAAACCAATGTTTAACATTATTTTCGACAAAAAAACTATATGCACTGACGTTTGATCATCTAAACAATATGTTGGCATATCTGTTATGTTGGTCATCTGATTGAATAGCAATATTAAACCGGTACATATATCGATGAATGTGCCTCCAGTGTATGCCACCCAAATACTTCGTTGGTTGGTACAAGGGGTGATCCAAATAAAGTCCGTGTTCAATCAATCGCACAAACACTGGTGATGTAACTGCACATAACGTTTATTTATCATTGCAATTTTGATACGGGATTGCGAAATCAAATGCTATCTAGGCGTGTAGAAACAAATGAGTGTACTTGAATCTTCGTATCAAACATTCAATGATAAATGGGCCGTCCCGTTAGAAAACCAACATTGTGGACGCTGCGTAAAGTTTCGACCCGAATCACCCTGAGCATGCCCCGCAGGCTAACCCGGACAGACACTTTTCGTCATCTGTGAATTTTCAGAAAATCCTGATCTTTCAGCAGTGCCCAAATGACCTACTTAGGTTTCGCGGATTCCTCTTCGGAAAGACATTCTGTTTCAACAGCTCGGTCGGCGACATCATCCCAACCCAGCTGTGCTACATGTTTTCGATTGGATGTTTTCCAGTATTCGTGGGTTCACACCCCGGCTGGGTCATACCAAAGGCTTCAACAATGGTAGTAGTGGCTGCCCTCCTTCGCGCTTAGGGTTGGGGGATATCATTACGAATGACGGGCTGGTGTCGGGATAAAAGTACCAATAGTACTGGTAACTTTCCCATGAAACGCCGTGGTATAACTGAAAACTTGTTGAAAGCGGCGTAAGATAAAGATTTGGTTTAAGCACTATTAAATCGAATCAATTGCTACCCTCTAGTACACTTTAGTTCAAATGGGGGAGAGTACAGGGTCTTATCCATTTCTTTCCGAACTTATGCGCCCTTTTGAACTCGATAGGCCTGTTTTAGGAGTTTTATCCTATGCCATCTAGTCCCTTATTAAGGCACCATATGAACCGTTGTCTTCTGCGTTATGGTATGCAGTAACAGTAAATAAGCGAATGTTATGCTTTTTCCATTCAATAGGGTTTCCCGTGGTTTCTCTCTTACGTCAGCCTGGATTCTTGGCTAAGAACCAGTTACCGATTGTACTTCCTGGACCTATTTCAGTCCCTATTCTCACATGGAACTGTGGACTCTCCGACCAAGACAGGCTCCTCCTGTGTCCTGTCAGGGCTCTCAAGTTATACCGTAAGAGAGTCAAGAGTTCCAGGGGTTCTTGAAAACGCTATTTCTACCCCAGGTGGAACACAACGCTATCTCAGCTGCGTTTATCTCAGCTGCGTTTATCTCACGCTAGATTTATCTTGTAATAAAGTCCACTTATCTAGGGCTTCCTGATTACGGTCTTTCCTGTCTTCGTATTCGTCGACATGAAGTTAGGACTTTATCAAGCTGGCTAAATGCTAATAAAGTCCCACTAGAAGTGTTCGAGTTGCAGTGTTGAAATCAAAATCCACTTTCGCTGCCTTTTATCTTCGTTCTTTGTCATCGCAAGCTCATAACTTGTTCGATGATAAATTCCCCTGTTGGTACCCTATTCATTTCGTTCAATTAATATCCAAGTAACGATTATATCGCCGAATTGTAATAAAAACAGTCGACGATTAATGAGTGACAGGTAATACCTGTTTACCTATAGCCAAACATGTTTAAGCACACAAAGAACAAATAGTAAGGGTATTAACTTGGAACCTGACTTACAGGTAAATCTGAATAAACTTGAAAACGGCGTTAAACCACATAATATGTACACAGTTGATATATTGATCTGTTTGATAACTGCTTAACTTTGTCCTTTTGAAAAGAATAATATAAACATATTTATGCATCATTACTTCGTCGATTGATTGGCTTGTTGAATAAGTATGTTTTACACTCATGTTATACATGTATCTTGATACTTGCATGTATACTGTATAGGCAGTTCATTAACATCTGTTTAAAACTGAAACAAATCATATAGACAGTACATTTGAATGCATTGATAAGATGGCTGAGAAAGGATGAGAAAGGAGGAGAAATGAGGCAAAATCAGGTTGTATTGGTCGCGGAAAGTCATGATTTGGTTAGGGGAAAATCAGTGAAAAGTTAATTTTAAGTTTTAATTTTAACCCGATTTGATTGACTTTTGTTATTATATTATTTTGACAGATATCAACGAATGTGATTTAAGTCCATGTAATCCAAATGCTACATGTACAAATATTGCTGGGTCGTTTGTATGTCAATGTCTTTCGGGGTTTAGCGGAAATGGATCATCGTGTATTGGTATGTTTCTTTCTTGTTCACCCCTTATTACCTTAAATGTCTCATTCTTTAGTATAAATACGTTCATACCAACACGCAATTCTTCTTCGTTCGCTATTGATGCCATATTATTCCCGTACGTATGTATAGCTACCTTACCCAGCTTGCACTTTCACTACGTTGCAAATATTGACATATTTCAAACGTCTATGCATCGGTATGGCAAGTATTCTAGGAGTGTATATATAATAAATACATTATCATAAAGTAAAGCCAATGCTTATCTTACATGCCTATTTTTGATATATAATATGTCGTCATTATTCTTGTACATCTCGTCTGTACTTAGGGGTTTGTGCTATTCGACTTATCTTGAAACCATGTCTTTAAAGTACTGATTATTCAAGACAATATAGTACCCATAAAGTTTAACTCCATTATATTATGTCAGACATGGATGAATAAGCTCCTGTCCATGTCATCCAAATGTAACATGTACAGTTATATCGGAGTCCGTTAAATGTCAGTGTTTTATGGGTTTAATTCTTTCACTGCCAAAGTCAATACAAGGCTTTTGCTTACAAAGCAAATTTAGGAGAGACAGCTCGTAACGAGCTGTCTCTCACCTGAAATCTGCATTGTCCGCCACATAAACGTTATTTTTTATCAAATTTACGGTTGGGCGTAAAATGTAGTGGTCCCATTTTCAACATGGAAGAGTCGAACTTGTGGAATTCGGCAGTGAAAGAGATTAAACGGTAATTGATTTTCGTACACCTGTATATTGCGTCATCATATTTTAACGTGAATGTGACTCTAGTCCATGTCATCCAAATGCTCCATTCGCAAATACTCCAGGGTCATTTGTGTATCAATGTTTAAGGGGGTTTAGCGCTAATGGATCAACTTGCAATGGTATGTTATTTTCTTGTTTACGATTTTTGCCTTAAATGTCTAACAGATGTCGATGAATGTGTCTCCAGTCCATGCATCACAAATGCTACGTGTACAAATACTCCTGGTTCGTTTGTTTGTAGCTGTGCTAATGGGTTTCACGGTGACGGACAGTCTTGTATAGGTGGGTATGAGTTATGATCTGGACAAACTATTTCTTCTTGGAAAAACGTGAATTTAACATTATTTTCAAACGAAAGGTTAAACGTATAATAAAACTAATAACATGATATGGTGACAGTCGCAGTTACGATTACTCAGACCATCAATTTTAATTGATATGAATATGTCGTATATAGCAACTTATGCCACCGAGTTACTGTTCATGTGGTTTGAAATACATACAATGTACATTTCAAAGAGGTATGAAAAACAATACGAACGTCATTTATGTGACAGCTAGCCTGTTAAATTGGTCTCAAGTATGTTCATTTAAAATAAAAATAAAAGTACTGAAAGTACTGAAATGCGGGGGATGTTGGCTCTTGTGTTAACAAGACTTTCCTTCAATTTGACCTAGTGACCCAACATGACATATGTTAGAGCTTGACCTAGATATCATCATAAAAAACATTCTGATACAGTTTCAACATGCTCAAGCTAACAATGCAGTATCCAGAGTGTTAACAACATTTTCCTTCAATTTGATCCATCATAAGCCTTGTTCGAACTTGACCTACATATCATCAAGACAAACATTCTGATAAAGTTTCAACATGCTCAAGTTGAAAATATGGCCTCTAGAGTGTTAACAAGATTTCCATTCAATATGACTGAGTGACCCAGTGTTTGACCCGGCTTTTTGACCAAATGTCAAGCTGCCTTAGCTTCTACAGTATTAACAAGATTTTCCTTCAATTTGGCTTTGTAACCTAGTTTCCCAATATGACCGATTTTCGAACTTAACCTATATATCATTATTACAAACATTCTGACAACATTTCAAACTGCTGAAGCAAAAATTGTGGCCTCTAGAGTGTTAAACAACCTTTTCCTTCAATTTGACCTAGTGACCTACTTGTTTATCCATCATGACCCATGTTCGAACTTGACCTATATATCATCAAGACAAACATTCTGATAAAGTTTCAACATGCTCAAGGTGAAAATGTGGCCTCTAGAGTGTTAACAAGATTTCCCTTCAATTTGACCTAGTGACCTAGTTTTTGACCTTATATGGCCCAGTTTCGAACTTGTCAAAGATTTGATAGAGATAAATGTTCTAATAAACTTACATGAAGATCCGATGCAAAATGTAGCCTGTAGAGTGTTAACAAGGGAAAATGTTGAGGATGCACGACAGCCGTATTTCCGTATTTTTCATTGCAGGGATTTTCTCAAAAGGTTTTTGAGCTACCCACTTTCAAGCTACTCGTTTTCCATATTTTTAAAAGAAACATTTAAGATCTTCATGGATTAAAACTTTACATTGTGTACGTTTACTTTGTATAATGTGCATACTGTTTAGCTTGTTGTGATACGTATTTAACTGATCCCTGGACAATCAAGAAAAAATGTCCATTTTTAAAAAAACAGAGGGCAGCACAATTTTTTTTACAAATTTACACTTCCTGAATCCTGGGCATGACATTATACGGAGGTATTCAGCATAGCTGAATCTCCCGCGTAAAAAGATTTCCAAGAAAAATTCTTCATTTATGTCGAATTCCTTTCAACATAAAGAGTCATGAAACTGAATGCACTATTTTCGACAAAAAAACTATATGCACTGACGTTTAATGAATGTTAGATCATCTAAACAATATGTTAACAGACACAGCGAAGATAACTCAGAAAATATATTTTGATAAGCATCTATCAGTCGTATACAGCAATGTATATGACAGAGTATCTGTTATGTTGGTCATCTGATTGAATAGCAATGTTAAACTTTTACAGATAACGATGAATGTGCCTCCAGTGTATGCCACCCAAATGCTTCATGCACAAATTATCCTGGGTCGTTTGAATGCCAGTGTGTTACAGGGTTTAGCGGTGACGGACGGTCGTGTACAGGTTAGTACAAGGGGTGATCCAAATAAAGTCCGTGTTCAATCAATTGCACAAACATTGCTGATGTAACTGCACGTAGAGTTTATTTACCATTGCAATTTTGATACGGGATTGCTATATCAAATGCTATCTAAGCGTATAGAAACAAACGAGTGCATTTGAATATTCGTATCAAACATTCAATGGTAAATGGGCGATCCCGAGAGAAAAATAGCATTGTGGACTCTGCGTAAAGTATCGACCCGAATCAGCCTGAGCATGCCCCACAGGCTTACCCGTACAGACACTTTTCGTCATCTGTGAATTTTCAGTTTCAGTAATTATTACTCTATACATCTATACCCCTTGAACGGAATGGGTCGACGCGTCTTAGCCTGCGCGGAGTGCGCAGGATAATCTGGGTCGATACATTACGCGGATGCCATACTCTTGGTTTTCACGTGGAACGACTCAAATCTAGAAACATCTTGTAGTTTTTTAATCCTCCTATATGTCTATTAATACTTCTTGAAATATATGTAATATAAGATGCATTTTCACCTCGTCGGTAATTAATGCACAATGTATTGGGCGATATATTGTTTTGCGTGCGTTGTGTGCAGTCTATCTGTCCGTCACAAATTGTGTCCGCTCCATAACATGTGAACCACTTGATATAATTTGAAATAGCTCACAACAAATGTTTACCAAACAAGAGTTGCTGCAAGATGCAGCAATTGGCGCGGGAATCAGCATTTTATGGCTTAAGAAATACTGTTTGATTCGAAAAACACAAAACCCGCTTTTAAATGTATGATACAAATATATGATATAGATAGTTTTTTAGTTAAATACGTAAAACGAAAACAAAAATACCTTTTCACAACGTGTTGACCTCGATCTCCCAAAACTATTGTAAATATTTGTCTGCGTATGCGCATCCTTTTTTGTTTTCCCTAATATATTCTTAAAATCGCAAAGTTTAGCACAATTACTTCGCATTCATGAAAATATTCCAATTTTCCTGTTATTATAACCCCGGTGGTTCGCAGTGATGTTACATAGTCTCCGCTCTGGTATACTGTTTGTTTTCAGTTGTGTGACATCGGGTCGAAGTCAAGAGAAAAGACGGAGAAATGTAACGGGAACGGGATTTAGGTAGAAATATCACTTATAAAGCCTCGCTGTGGAAGCAGGCCTTATAGCGACGTTGACCTTTTCGTAAAATTAAGCAACGGATGGGTGACCCCGCGATGGCTTAACGCCGGTACACGTTACACTTTGGTTTTAATTTACATTTTAATTATAAACAAGAAATATCTTTAAAAAAGATAAACGGCGATCAATATGAGAAAATACTAATAATATGCGCATATTATTTGATATTTTATCTTACTTGTTAGAATGATAGAAAACAATAACGTTAAATATGTAATATTTGATTTATAAATGTTTTAGTTCATATATATATGAATGAGAGATAGAAAAAAGCTTGCCTCTGCCGGGAAGCGAACCACAGACCTTTCACTTGACAATCCAAGTCAACATCCATTACACTAGCGCGACATGACCTTATTCCGTTCAAGGCCGAGAATTCATCACATGACTGGAGATTACCCGAGGCTCCCCAAGAGGTGTATTATGTAACACAGTATAAGTTTTAATTGACGATAAATAACTGAAAACTTATCATGTTTAAACAATAATCAATATTTTGCTCTTAAATACTATATTTCATACGTTTTCACTGATTTTTTTTCACTGAAATTTATTTCTTAATGAAAACAATTAAAGGTTAGTATGCAGAACATTTCATTTAAAACTTCTCTTATTAGTGCCTCTCGTAACTATGAACCAATCAAAACGTTTCATTTCCTTTATTTCTTCGACATTATTCATTAAATACAACATTTGATTGGTCTACAATCTAGATCATTTGTTTAACATCTAGGTCAAAACCCACGTTAATCAGCTATCGGCGAAAAAACTACTGCATATAAATAGACTGGTCATATATCTTAATCTTGCAAACTCGAACGAGAACCAGTCTAGTGACGAACTGCTACGGAAATATCCGAGAGCTGACGGTAAAATACGACGCATGCCCGATCAAGACGATTAACACGGCGCAAGCCCATTGCAACAGTGGTAGTTCTAAGCACAACCAAGGCATCCGCTGTGGTCGAGTGGTTAGCGTCGGGGATTTCGAAACCGGGTGTCCCGGGTTCGATCCCCAGTCGCGGCACTACGGTCATGGTGGAGTGCCCTTGGGCAAGGCACATTTTCTAGCCTAGTACTGGTTTGTTCACCCAGGGATCATGAATAATTAAATTTAATTGCGCGCTAAATGACCTTAGCTGTCGATGCGCCATAAAACAATATACATTCATTCATTCGTTCTAAACACAACCAATATATGCACTGGTGCTGACACCCGCACAATAAAGACAATGTACAGAACAGAGATTTCAAACATTTTGTTTGAAGGTCAATATCATAATTAGAGTTCAAATGTCATAGGACTATTACGTGCCTACTCCTGGAATAACTCACCGCAGATGTTCACCATATTATCCCGATTCGCAGAGCGCATGTTTCAACCAGCTTGGTTCAAGGATCAAGGTAACAATTAGAGCTTAAATGGCATATGACTATATTTCCTGTCATCTCGTTAACTGTTGAATCACATAAAATATTTTGACATAACTCACCACAAATGTTCTCCATATTGAGACATTGTGCAGAGCGCATGTTACAACCAGTTTGGTTCATATTACTATGTTTCGGGCCCGCTTCATAACTGTTGAACCCTTGTTGGATTGTGACACAGTTCACCCAAAATGATCACTTTCAATGTCAACGTAACAATTATAGTTCAACGGTCATATGCCTATAGTTTGTATCCGCTCCATAGCTGTTGCACCACTTGAAAGATGATACTGAAATAACTCACTACTCCTGTTCACCATATCAGGTGTTATGCAAAGTCAAGGTTACAATTAGAGGTAAAAGTTCATATGACTATATTTCTTGTCCGCTCTATAACTCTTGAAACCCTGAACAAATTTGGACATTACTCACCACAAATGTTCAACATATTAAGATGATGTTCAGAGTGCATGCCACTGGTTCAATGTTAAGGTTCCAATTAAAGGTCAAATGTCATATGACTATATTTCATGTCAACTTCATAATCGTTGGACCTCTTGAACAAAATTGAAATAACACAAATGTTCACTATATATACATGATGTGAAGAGCGCTTGTTTCTGCCATACTAATTTTATTCAAACATCCTGTATCAGTATTACTCGTCTGGATCTTTTCATCATCATACTGACGCGTACTATTTGGAATCTCATTTACGTATTTGTGCTATGATATTAAAATCAATTTAGATGTATGCACGTGTGTGCTAATTCAATGTTTTTGACACTGTTTAATGACGGTTTATGTATATCAGGATGCTGTATCATTTTGTTTGTGTGCACGTGTTTGCTAGTTTAATGTGTTTGACACTATTTATTGACGGTTTACGTATATCAGGAGGCTGTATCATTTTGAGTTTATGCTAATTTGAATGAAATGGTTTGTTGATAACTTAATAATGATATGCTCACATACTGTAACGTCTCTTGGCCTAACACAAAATAAAGCATCTATCATTAACCTTTATATGCAGGGGCGTAGCTTTGCGATAATCAATGTGTAGGCCGTCTCGTGAGAAAATCAACATTGTGGACTCTGCGTAAGGTATCGACCCGGATCAGCCTAAGCATGCCACACAGGCCTACCCGGATAGACAGTTTTCGTCTCCTGTGGATTTTCTGTTTCAGGAAAAACTACTCTATACATCTATCCCCCTAAGACGGAATGTGTCGGCCGGATCAGTCTGCGCGGACAGCGAAGGCTGATCTGGTCAATATATTACGCAGATGTCTATCGCCGCAGCTGCATTTTGGGGGCATTTTGAGAAAAAATGTGTAGGCACGTGCCTAAGGTGCCTAAAAGGAGCTACATCTCTGATGTTACTTTAAAGCGACGACATACATGAGAGCGGCGTTCAATAGAACCTTCAATCCCATGTCGTTTCGACGAATTGTCGTAATATTAACATCCTAGGTTTTTGTGAACATTAATTATATGGCTTTTGAATGCAAGCCTGCTGAGACATGAACATAACTGAAAATAAAAGTATTAAACAATATAAGCGTGAACAAACACTCAGAATAAGACAGAGACCAGTTTACTTCCCCATATCTAGTGTCGAGACACGATTACGGTCTTAAATGTTTTCAACAAGCAATAACACAATTTACACATGAAATCATATTTATGAAGTTGCAGGTATAAAATAAGTTACCTCCTAAACATCAAATCATATTTTAGCATTTAAATGTCATATCAATATTTGTATTTTGAAGATAAATGTCACTTTTCTCTTTATCTCAGTGATAGTATACATATCAATATTTGTATTTAGAAGAGTAATGCCACTTTTTTCTTTATCTCAGTGATAGTATACATATCAATATTTGTATTTTGAAGATTAATACTACTTTTCTCTTTATCTCAGTGATAGTATACATATCAATATTAACTGTACAACATGTTTAAAAAAGTTCCTTCTACCACCAAAGAAAATCAATTACTATAAGTATTCTTGTAATTCTTTAAATTATTCACAAATGAGTCGCTTTTACGAGCAAATGACGACAACAAATATTGTCCTATATGTGGATACATTTTGACGTTTCTGCGATAGAAGAATTTTGAAAAGAAAGCGGTAAACTATTTTAGCTCAGTTAAAGAATTATACTTTAATTAGGACATCTTTCATATTTTGGCATAGATGTTTTTAAAGTGTTGTAAGTGGGAAATTGTTGACATTTCGGGTAATTGCAAAATACCATCGGAAAAATCAGTGCCTATATGCTAGTTAGAGTATATCTTTAGACATTCTTGTTTCATTTCCAATCCTTTTAAACGATTCAAACGCAAAAAGACAATCTAACCCTTTGTGCATATGTTTAATCTATTAGACAATCTTCATTTACTAACAGACATTGATGAGTGCACAACTGAAACGGTATGTGATCCAAACGGATTATGCACCAATACCGAAGGTTCCTTTGGATGTCAGTGTAGTTTTGGATTTGTTGGTGATGGTTTTCAATGTTTCGGTTTGTATTTACATTTATTAACATTTTTGGCCGGATTGCTTAAGCAATTCCGGTCTATAGATTGGCGATGTCCGTCTGTCCGTCTGTCTGTCTGTCCGTCAACATTTTGGTTAAAGTTTTAGGTTAGGCAAAATGGTTAAAGTTTCTGGTTAAGCAAAATCTCAGACATGGAAAGAGCTACACACTTGAAAATTGGTCTGTGTGTAGCCACTAACATGTTCTTTTGATTTTAATGATAACTCTTCACCTTCACTTTCCTATTGCCCGTCTGTCTGTCTGTCTGTCTGTCCGTCAACATTTTGGTTAAAGTTTCTGGTTGAAGCAAAATCTCGGACATGGAAACAGCTACAAACTTGAAAATTGGTATGTGTGTAGCCACTAACATGTTCTTTTGATTTCCATGATAACTCTTGACCTTCACGTTGCTATTGCCTGTCTGTCTGTCTGTCTGTCTGTCTGTCCGTCAACATTTTGGTTAAAGTTTCTGGTTGAAGCAAAATCTCGGACATGGAAACAGCTACAAACTTGAAAATTGGTCTGTGTGTAGCCACTAACATGTTCTTTTGATTTCCATGATAACTCTTGACCTTCACGTTCCTATTGCCCGTCTGTCTGTCTGTCTGTCCGTCAACATTTTGGTTAAAGTTACATCACAGCAACTTGCGTTTTAATTTGCTTTCAACAGTTTTATAGTTATATCAACTTGTGTTTTAATTTGCCTTCAACAGTTTTATAGTTATATCATGGCAACTTTCGTTTTAATTTGATTTCAACTGTTTTATAGTTATATCACGACAACTTGCGTATTAATTTGCTTTCAACAGTTTTATAGTTATATCACTGCAAATTGCGTTTTAATTTGCTTTCAACAGTTATATAGTTATATCACAGCAAATTGCGTTTTACTCAGCTTTCAACAGTTTTATAGTTATATCACGGCAAGTTGCGTTTTAATTTGCTTTCAACAGTTATATAGTTTTATCACAGCAAATTGCGTTTTACTCAGCTTTCAACAGTTTTATAGTTATATCACGGCAAGTTGCGTTTTAATTTGCTTTCAACAGTTTTATAGTTATATGGACTTGTGTTTTAATTTGCTTTCAACAGTTTTATAGTTTTATATTATTTATATTTTATTATTTATTATTTTATTATTTTTGGCCGGATTGCTCTAGCAATTCCGGTCTATAGATTGGCGATGTCCGTCTGTCCGGATGTCTGTCTGTCAACATTTTGGTTTAAGTTTCAGGTTGAGGCAAAATCTCAGGACTGGAAAGGGTTACAAACTTGAAACTTTGCCTGAAAGTAAAAAGTAACAAGTTCCATTGATTTCTAGGGTTACTTTGACCTTGACCTTGGTTTGTCGATTTTCAAGGTCAAATTGCCGACAATCCGGCCTTACCGTCTTTAGCGGTTTCTTGTATTAATATAACATTAGTTGAGCCTATGAAAACATTCGTAAACAATCTAGCTGATGCTCCAGATCAAGCTGTGTATCCGCAAAGACTGATCATCATCTACACTGTTCACATTTTACTTACGCAAGCATTTTAGAAGGTTATGTACTATTGTGTATATTCTGATTAGACTGATCAGATTAACAGGGTAACCATACATCTACATGAGCCGTCCCGCGAGAAAACCAACAGTATGGCCTCTTTGTAAAGTGTCGACCCAGATCAGCTTAAACATGCCGCGTATGTCTAACCCGGATATACACTTTTAGCTTCCTGTAGATTTTCTGTTTCAGGATTATTTACTCTATACCTCTATTCCTCTGAGACGGAATGCGTCGGCCTGGATTAGCCTGCGCGGGATGAGCAGGCTGATCTGGGTCGATACATAACGTAAAGTTCATAATGTTGGTTTTGTCGTGGCACGGTTCATATGTATGTTCACCTACATATCGAGGCATTGTTTTAATACATATAGATCACATGTTTCAAATATGTTTCATATTCCTAATACAATACAAGATACAAGATACAAGATATTTA
This sequence comes from Serripes groenlandicus, assembly GCA_031761405.1. Taxonomy (NCBI): domain Eukaryota; kingdom Metazoa; phylum Mollusca; class Bivalvia; order Cardiida; family Cardiidae; genus Serripes; species Serripes groenlandicus. The sequence continues at coordinate 20,421,775 of JASEVX010000005.1, forward strand.
TTTCGCAATTTAGGCCACCGGCCCATTATACAACATAATTGTATAAGTATATACAACAAGGAGTGATGAAATACATTACAAAAGTGACATTTGATGCTGAGAAAGAATTAAGATATAGAAAAAGTCTCACTTCTTAGTTTGAAAGCGCTCTGAATGAATTTTGCATACTTCAGACTGGATGTTTATCCAGGATACGTTAAAATAAATGTCTCTTAAATCGTCATATGTAGGACATTCGTAAAAGAAGTGAAACTCACCTTCAATAATGTACATATTATTATCAAGACATAAAGGATAAAAACGGTCATTTCTTGGAATCGATAGGTAACTACCTCTCTCTCTATCATGAGGTAATTCTTAGAGCATCTAAAGTTACTATATATCCTGCGTAAGGAGAAAGATAAAAATGAATTTAAATATAGCTCTGGGTTTAATAATGAATTGAAATATTTGTAATGTTGTCCATTTCCCGCATTGTTTTTATCCATATGCCATTGTTGTAAGTAGCAGTCTCGAATCCGTTGTTTAAAATGTTTAATATATAGAGTTACATATGTCTTGTGAAATCCATACATACCCAAAGCCATGCATACACAGGAGATTTGTTATATAGGTTGCCCATGTATATCTACCTACCTACACTGTAATCGAGGCGTTTCAACATCATGTAGCAGTGCTTCGGGTACCTATGGTCCGTTTAGCCAGTATCTAATACAATTAGGAATGTAAAATATACAAAGAGGTAGACGCCCACATTCTCCTAAAACAAATGGTTCCGATGTATTTCTTGCTAGATTACAATACTGTTTACAACATGTTTACGCAATAGATATTCCACAATGTATGTAATATGGAAGAACATGTTCAAATATATAACGACACATTTTCTGGTTTGGTGTACTTTTGATTTGATATTGTTCTACTAACTAATTTACTAACTTATGAGAATTTTATTTTTAGATTATACAATTATAAATTGTGCTTGATTAGTATAGTTTCCAAATAGTAAATAAACTAGTTGGGAATATTTGTTATAACTTTTGCAAGAAGTGTTATCATGCTGCTCGAAAAACATATTTTTCGTTTAAGAATTTCTGAAAAATGATGATGAGGTTGTTCTGTTGGTCACATAGCTAGTCTGTGATTAAAATTTCACCGATATCCGTTGACCCCCCATTTCAGCCCTCGACCTGTGTCAGATTAACATCTGCAGTACCGATGCGAACTGTTCATATGTGAATGAGACATTATTGTGTGACTGTTTTCCTGGATATACGGGCAATGGGTTTATATGCACAGGTCTGTACTCATATTAACATTCGTTATCATCAACAGATTTGCATGTACACCGGTGCTTTATATTTATTCATATATTTAGGGAACTAGTTTAACTGTTAAGTTCTAACCATGCATGTGTCCTGATTGTTTGGGTATCTATTTACATTAAACGTATATTCCCATGGTATTCACCCGTGTTCGAATTGGGAATCCGAATACAGATTTTGTTTACGCATAGCAAGACACTCTAAATGACCTCCAGCAAAAGTGTAGTTCAGTATAAACAACGCTAATAAGACTCAAACATACAATACAATATATAAATACAAGTATGCATATTAAATGTACATTATCGGTGCCACGTATATGTCATATCTATATCAGGCAGATTAAATACATTAGAAATATGGTCAGTGACATGTCAATCACATGTGTAGTTCAGTCTGTGTATTTCAATGTTCAAAAGTGATTTGAAAGAAATTCAACTTATATACATGTTATTATACTCTTTTAGAAAATAGAACAATCCAAAAGGTTTAAGTAATATTGTAACAACAACTTTGTCAAGTACAAGATATTATCATTGTGGAAAGTTTTCAAACCCCCTTAAAATGCAAACACAAAAACAGCATATATACCAACTGATATGGCCGTTATGAGTGCTAACTGCTACAGTTGGCCTGTCACATGAATTGATTCGTTACTGACGCCATACATCATAGTCAATATATGACATCCTTTCATGTTGATGTATAAGCGGGATGTTTATTAATCACGTAGACAAATTTAATAGCATTTCAAACGACATTCTACGGCTCAGCCTTCATACATCATTATGTTGTTTTTATCTTCGGTGTATTCACATTGTTGGTAGATTTGCGATAGCACCGATAGCATAGTTATAAGTGAGATGTTGAAGGCACCCGATGAAAATGACTGAGACCACCTAAAATAATAGTGCAAACAATTCTAGACTGAATTACGAATGCAAACATAAGCAAAAGTCAAATATGTAAAATAAATTCCGCTTATTCTATGTAACCAAATAAAATAACAAGTCTCTGAATGTGTGAATTTCATATGTAGGTGTAATAAAGGATAAGGATATCCCTACGCCCATACCCCCAGTGTGTACGACCGCCTCAACGAATTACAATTTGTAAATTGTAACCTTTTGTTTCCTCTAATAAAAGAAAAAGTAATATTCCTTCTGAAAAAGCAGATTTGTTTGTGATATTTGAATAGCATTTTTTTCCTCTTGCAGATGCATTTGCTGCAGACAAATTTTGAAAGCATTGTGGCAAAAGGAGACATTAAGAGCAATATCACCTTTTGCCACAATGTTTTCAATGCTATTCTGAAATATTCAGAAAAAAACACTGAGATATCAACCCTTACCTACATACAGACCCTTTGTGACGCCCCTACACCAGACGACTTTTGGAAATATTGTGGCAAATGAAGAAACTGCGCGGTATATTTATTTTCTACGGATAATTTACTGTGGAATCAGAAAGGGTGAAATATGCCTTATTCTAAAAAATATTCTACTCTGAATTAGCTTGTCTGATATCAATTTAATGTGGTATACTGTTATCATTGGATAACTCGCTACACATATAATCATATGGATTGGTTGTTAAACACGGCAATCAGGAGATATCAGAAAAGGGGCAAAATTACCAAATTTTATAACTACATTCTTATGAAAGTGCTCGTCTGAGTTCAAGATAATTTAGGAGAACTGTTCATTCGTTGTCATTCTACATGTTTTTAAGTCGTAGTGATTGGTTGAAAGTCATAGAAACCAGGTGGCAACTAAACAGTGGAAATTGAACGTTTATCTTCAAATTACATCTCGTCCTCATCCACTGGACAACAAATCAATGAATATTCTTTTGGCGATCCTTTTTTTTTAATTATCTTCAAAGATATGTGTAGAACTCTTGTTTGTGCGGTAACTGAGAAAGAGAGTAACATGCCCAATATCAAAGATTCTCGTCCGATTCCAGTTATTTAGTAGAACTATTCCTTCATAGACTCTCTGCGAAAATTGTTCAAGCCATATCAGTTGGTTGAAGAAAGAGGAGCGAGGCGGTATCAGAAAATGCAAAATGACATCATTTCAAAACTCGATTCGTCTTAAAGTGTTTGTCTTATTTGGTCCCTCAGTGACCCTCTTCATAATTATTTAAGCCATATTGACTTGTTGGAAGACATAGTTACCAGGCGGAATCAGAAAAGGGTTAAATTTAACTTTAACTTCGAATGATATCTCATCCTAATCCACTTGGAAATTTCAACAAAACTTCACAGAAAGTTTAAATTCATGCAAAGATATAAATTATAAACACAACGTTCGTTGCTGCGGCAGAAGGAGGGGAGTTAAATGCATGATTTGTGAAATTCTTCTTCTCTGAATCCGCTTGTTAGTTTCCAAGATAATTTAGGACAAATGTTCCTTGTTTGACCCTCTACCTTCTACCTTCTGGTATTTTTATTTGTTAATTCATTGTATTTGGTTCGAAACATTGTATGTATGTTTATAATCAATCAATATGTTCTATGTTCTATGTTCCTCTACAAGATTTGCATAAGCTGTATTGATTGGTTGAAAAACATGGCAGCCACACGGCATCAGAAAAGGTGCAAAATGACAACACTTAATAGTTCCCTTTCTTTTCAAGTTTTTTCGGATTTCAGGAAACATTTGTAATTGGTTCAAGCCATAGTGATTGGTTTGAAAAGATAGCTACCATGCTGCATCAAAATATGGATAAAATTGATTTTTAGCTTTAAACAAAATCTCCCAAACCATTGGAATAATATCAACCAAACGTCACGGGAATCATACTCTGGTGGTCCTCTTACAAACTGTTCAAAGATTTAACAAATATCTTTTATTGATAAGTTGAATTAACAGTGTCTTTTCCTAACAGTTTCATTCAAGCTCTTGATTAAAAAAATATCCGATATTAGTAGTTACAAATATGCTGTGATTGATTCAGGGCCACGCTTGCCCTCTGGTTTGGAGATGCAAACATTAATATATTACATATTAATAGATTGCATACTCTGAATGCATTAGTTGGTTCAGTAAAGTCAATACATAGGAAGACAATGTACTGTCATAAATGGAATCCGCTGTGGTCGAGTGGTTAGCGTCGGGGATTTCGATCCCCAGTCGCGGCACTACGTTCATGGTGGAGTGCCCTTGGGCAAGGCACATTTTCTAGCATAGTACTGGTTTGTTTACCCTAGTACTGGTTTGTTTACCCAGGGATCATGAATAAGTGAACTGTCGCCGTGATATAACTGAAATATTGTTGAAAGCGGCGTAAAACCCCAATAAATAAATAAATACTGTCATGAATGTACCTGTTGGGATTTCCGTAGACCTATTTGGGATATATGATAATTAAAAAAGTATTATGTGCCAACAAGAATGTATTATCTTGGAAATATTTCATTCTGGCCTGATGCATTATTAATTGTCTGGCATGGTGTGGATTTGTTTTAGATAAATATTTATATATGCTCTTCGGCATCTCCTATTAACCTTTCGAAAATCTAACTGCAGTACTTTGATTAAACATATTGGTATAATCTGTTTCTCCGATCTATATGTATCTAAATATCATTAATTTATTTTTTTATCTGGTGTGTTATTCGCACATTGGTACCATCTGTTTCTCCACACTACAAATGTATCTTCTATTATATATCATTATGTAAATTTCATCTGGGACATATTGGTAGCATATGTCTTATAGCTCTATATCTATTTTAGTATAATTGTTCTTTTCATCAGGGACGTTGAAACATACTGGTAGCATCTGTCTCTTCGCTCTATATCTATTTAAATATCATTGTTTTTTTCATCAGGATCGTATTCACATTTACTTAACCTATTTGAAGCATATGTCTCTTCGCTCTATATCTATTTAAATCGTAATCACATTTACTTAACGTATCGGTAGCATCTATCTATTCGCTCTATATCTATCTAAATATCATTGTTCTTTTCATCTGGGACGTATTCACATTTACTTAACATACTGGTAGCATCTGTCTTCTCGCTCTTTATCTATTTAAATAGCATTTTATTTTTCACCAGGGACGTATTCACATTAACTTAACTTATAAGTAACATCTGTCTGATCGCTCTATATATATTTAAATATCATTGCTCTTTTCATCTTGGACGTATTCACAGTTAAATAACACATTGGTAGCATCTGTCTCTACGCTCTATACCTATTTAAATATCATTGTTCTTTTCAACTTACCGCCTTCGTGGTGTAGTGGTAGATTGTCTGCCTCTGGTGCGGTAGGCCGCGGGTTCGATTCCGGCCGAGCCGTACATAAGACTTTAAAAGTGGTAGTCCTGGGCGTTAAATGAACCAAAAGTACTGGTAACCTACACAGGAAACGCCGTGATATAAAGGAATACTTGTTGAAAGCGGCGTTAAACACCAAACAATCAATCTTTTCAGCTGTGACATATTCACATTTACTTAACATATTGGTAGCATTTACATGTACATGCTTGTTTCCACCATTTTCTTCTTAGAACACGGGGAGTTACTTAACATTTGCATTATTCGTATTTGTTAAAAGGGGAATCAATAAATATTGGTAGAAGAAATGTCATTACCAATTATAAATTTACCTACTTTCATACACATTTTTAATATCATCTGTAACATCTTTAAGTCAAACCAATCATATTCTATATTCCTAGCCAAAGGACGATAATATTATGAACATATGAAAACGGAACATGTAATTTAATCACTTGAAAATATTTTTAAATCTAACTAATTATTTGATAAAGCAATTTCCATGTGATTCTTGAGCACCTCCCTGTATACTAATCACCATTGAAATCATGACGCTTTAAGTGAAGGGATGTCGAATAATCAATTGGTTTGATATTTACCCTAACCGTATTATCTTGACAGATATCAATGAATGCGACTCAACTCCATGTCATTCTGATGCTACTTGTACAAATACTTCCGGTTCGTTTGGTTGTCAGTGTGATACAGGGTTTAGCGGTGATGGATTTATATGCATTGGTAAGTGTGTTTTAGCTATATACTTTGACCGCGTATTCTTTGTAAGCTACGTGCTATTACATGGATCTGTTCTTATCGATGTTGTGTTATGTACCAACATTGGGTCTTTGTGACCTTGACCTCTGATCCGATTAAAAAAAACAATAACTTTAGAAGCCTTTGTCCAATCATCACCAAATTTAGTCATAATGTGTATTGGCATACTATTTTGGACAAATTCGATAACTAGCCATATCGCTTTCGACACTCGACAGTTATCGCCCTTTAATTATATAAATTACCTAAAATTGCTCAATAACTTTGGAAGCCTTTGTCCAATTACCACCACATTTGGTCAAAATGTGTATTGGCATAATATCTTCGTTAATGTTGTAAAAATGGGTCATGTCACGTTAAAAACATATCACTTGTTTTACAATATAACCCGTCTTTTCAGAGTTATGGCCCTTGTATTACTTAAATTGCATAAAGTTGATGTTGTCCGTGCTGTAACTCGGAACACATTTTATTTGATCATTACCAAATTTAGACAATATGTTGATGGGCAGAATACCTTGGTCAGCTTTGATAAATAACGTCGTTTTCATAGTCATTTCACACTTATGTCCCTCTAAATGGCCAAAACTGTATTAACAGTGTCCGCTCTCTAACTTCGCCTGACGTACAAATCAATTATCACTATACTTGGTCTCAAAACAACCAGGACGGGCGTATTTTGTGAAAGTTGGCGCTCTTGTTTTTATTGAAAACGGTTTCCTCAGGTTTAACCGAACTGATCGCTTGGTTTCTCCTTTATCTCAGCCTGGCTTCTTGGTTATGAACCAGTTTCCTACTTTACTTCTTAAACTTATGTTAATGCCTAGCCTTCCCAGGAACTGTGGACTCTCATATTTAGACAGGGTTCTTTGTCCTGTCAGGGCTCTTAGGTTTTACCTTAAGAAAGTCGAGAATTCCAGGGAATCTATGAAAAACCGATTTCTACCTCTGGATGGTAACAAAGATATTTCAGCTGCGTCTGTCTCACGCTGGATTTCTTTTATAATTAATTCCACTACTGTAGGGTTTCTGAGTGCGATATTTCCTTTCTGCATATTCGTCCTCGTGAAGTTAGTGCTTAATATACTAGCAGGGCTTTCGCTTATAAAGTCCCACTATAATATGTTCTGAGAGCGGCAGTGTGGAAATCTCAATTCACTTTCTCTGCCTTTTATCTTCGCTCTTTGTCGTCATAATCAAGTAGCTTGTACTTGTTGTGGCCCAACGAGTTATACATTCAAATAACAACAGGAATAATTCGAATCGGCTCCATTTCTTCTTTCTATCTTTGTGGTCCATCGATACGTGTCAAAAAGTGTTCTTGTGTAATTATCATGGAATCGCATGTAATTCGCGGATATTAACCAGGTTCATCACTTTGGAACTTGGACGAACCTCCCGGCCGATGCTATAAGGTCGTCAGGTATTGAATGACGGGTAACGTAATTTTGACATAAAAATGAAGGTTTTCTAAGTAAAAAACATATTTTTACTATAAAATACTTTCCCGTCATTTCCGATTTACACTCCCACTTTTGCGTCGTCACTATTTTTCATAACTTGGGAAAATTAAAGGTGATACGTTTTACGCAACCGTTTCTAATAGGTGATCTTACTGTACATTTTCACACGCATTTTGACTTTTTGTGTCACTTGCGTAGCATGGTAGGCACTTAGGGATTACTTTTATTTTTGTCCGGCGTCTGTCTGTCTTTCTGTCTGTCCGCTGTCTGTCGTCACACTTTTTCGTCACGTTTTCAAATAACTTTTTTTCTACTCAAAGGATTGGATTGAAACTTCTGACAAATGTTTATATCAATCTTTGTGATGGGTTCACAAAAAGGGGATAATCCAAAGTTATTGCCCCTTTCCTGTCAAAAATTTAAATTTTCTGACAAGGCGCCGGCAGGTGACACACGTGTTCCGGGGAGCACTCCATTCTAGTTCTTTAACACTTGCCTTGGTAGTCAAAGCGTTGGTTAAGCGAGACATATGATATAATTACGCGAAATTCATGTTTTATTTGCAAACCCTTAGAATAGTCAACATGCTGTGTCCTATGCCAACTCTTGATATATTCGAAGGTACTTAAATATAAAACATTTATAGCTCGTATAATAAAAAAGGAGGAAAATCAGTTCTTAGAACACACTCGAAACATCGTATTGTATTCCAAAGAACCATAAGTATAAGAGTTTAGATTACCTTTTAGTTTATGTTAAATTATGTGTTGTAGGAGATTTTACAATTAGTTCAAATGTATTTTCAATACTGTGCAATTCACTCATGAAATACGGTACAATGCTTTATGAACATTAAGCAATTATCATTGTACCTGTTAACCATTCCAATTATCTGTTTACGATGTCGCACTTCAAATTACAATGCCGTAAAACGTAAGGATAATAAGGCTGATATACCTTTTCAATACGATAATCGTTGCATAAAGTTTAATGACATTGTTTTTGACAGATATCAACGAATGTGATTCAAGTCCATGTCATGAAAATGCTACATGCACAAATGTTCCTGGATCTTTTGAATGCCTATGTGTGCCGGGGTTTAGCGGTAATGGATCAGCATGCATTGGTTTGTGTCTTTAACCCTTCTGTTTTAACTCAATTTCGTCAATGTTATGTATGTAATGTAAATATTTAAAGATGAAAGTGCTATTCTGATCCGTCCCATTGTTTTGTTCACGATTTCGTATTTTGAATAACAATATTTATAAACGTGATGAATGTAATGCGGATAAACCAATAGCCTACATTCACAGTTGCCGAATTCCATGTTATCCAAATGCTACATGTATAAATGTTCCTCGGTCATTTATTTGTCAATGTTTAACGTGCTTTAACGGTAATGAATCAACGTGCATCGGTATGTGTCTTTTACCTTACCTTTTTATAGCGATTCTGTCAACGTGAATTTTACATATTTTATGTTCAGATTTTAAGATGTGCAGGCTATTCTTAACCATTTCAATTGTCAGTACACGATTTCGTACTTCAAATAACAATGTACATAAACATATTGATTATAAGGCGGATAACCAATACACCGCTACTACCGATGCATGAAGTTCCATAACATTATTTTCACAGATATCAACGAATGTGATTCAAGTCCATGTCATCCAAATGCTACATGTACTAATACTCTTGGGTCGTTTACATGTCTATGTTTACCGGGATTTAGCGGTAATGGAATGACATGCGCTGGTATGTTTCTTTAGAATTAACCCAAAACTCGAATAATGATTTTATAGTGCATATATTTTAATAACATATCAAGATCAATCAGTTACATTTGTATTAATGATATTTTTAAGTTATTTCATTTTTTGATTTACATTCCTGTTACACAGGAATGTATTAACATTTCCCTCATTCCTGTTTCGTCACGTACCGTTTTTCATGTGATTCCGTTTAGCTCAATTTAACATATTTTAATATTAAGATTTTTAGATGTGCAGGCTATTCTAAACCATTCCAATTAATGGTACATAATTTCGTACTTCAATTTATAATGTACATAATTGTAAACAGTTTAAGGCTTATAAACCTATACACTACGATCAGCGTTGCCTAATGATCAATAACATTATTTTTGTCAGATATCAACGAATGTGATTCAAGTCCATGCGACACAAATGCTACATGCACAAATGTTCCTGGGTCGTTTGTATGTCAATGTGTGCAGGGGTTTAGTGGTAATGGATCAACGTGCATAGGTATGTGATTTAACATTTCTGTTTTAACGCGATTCCGTCAACGTCAATGTTTTATATGTAATGTTTAGATTTTAAAATGAAAAGGGTTTTATTATGCGTCCCAATTGTCTGAGCACGATTACGCACTTTGTATTATAATGACTTCAAACGTTATGGGTATAAGATGACAAACAAATACACTACGATCACTGATGCCTAACTTTCAATTAATTTTTTTTTGACAGATATCAACGAATGTGATTCAATTCCATGTCAACTAAATGCTACATGTATAAATGTCCCTCGGTCGTTTATTGTCAATGTTACCGTGCTTTAACGGTAATGAATCAACTTGCATTGGTATGTGTATTTTACCTTACCTTTTTAATGCGATTCCATCAACGTCCGTTTTACATGTTTTAATGTTAATATTTTAATATGTGCAGGCTATTCTTAACTATTTCAATTGTAAGTACATGATTTCGCACTTCAAATAACAATGTACATAAACATATTTATTATAAGGCTGATAAACCAATACATTACGACCACCGATGCATAAAGTTCCATAATAATATTTTCACAGATATCAACGAATGTGATTCAAGTCCATGTCATGAAAATGCTACATGCACAAATGTTGCTGGGTCGTTTGTATGTCAATGTGTACCGGGATTTAGCGGTAATGGATCAACGTGCACTGGTATGTGTCTTTAATCTTTTTGTTTTAACGCCATTCCGTCAACGTCATATAGTATATGTAATGTTAACATTTTAAGATGTAAAGGCTATTCTTATCCGTCCCAATAGTCTGAACACGATTTCGTATTTCGAAAAACAATGTTTATAAACGTGATGAATGTAAGGATGATAAATCAATACCCTACTATCACAGTTGCTGAAAGTTATACGAGTATTACATTATTTCGACAGATATAAACGAATGCGATTCAATTCCATATTCCGAAATGCTACATGTACAAATGTTCCTCGGTCGTTTATTTGTCAATGTTTAACGTGCTTCAACGATAATGAATCAACTTGCATTGGTATGTGTCTTTTACCTTACCTTTTTGAAGCGATTCCGTCAACGTCCATTTTACATATTTTAATGTTAAGATTTTAAGATATACAGGCTATTCTGAACCGTTTCAATTGTCAGTACAGGATTTCGCACTTCAAATAACAATGTACACACACAAATTGATTATAAGGCTGATAAATCAATACACAACGACCTCCGATGCATAAAGTTCCATAATATTATTTTCACAGATATCAACGAATGTGATTTAAGTCCATGTCATCCAAATGCTACATGTTCAAACACTCCTGGGTCGTTTATTTGTATATGTTTAATGGGGTTTAACGGAAATGGAACCACGTGCCTTGGTATGTTTCTTTAGAATTAACCCAAAACTCGAATATATATATTATAGTTCATATATTTTGATAATATATCAAAATCAATCAGTATGTAATCTTTTTTATTGCGTTATTTCATTTTTAGCTCTACTATTCGAAGAAAATAAGAGCTATTCTACTCACCCTGGTGTCCGCTTCACACCTTGGTTAAGGTTTTGCATGCAAGTACACTATAGCTCAGTAACTATTAGATGTATTACATTTAAAAGTTCTACAATGCTTCCCAATAATAATATTCAAGTTACATTTTGTCCTGCATTGTATGCAAGTTATGGCCCTTTTTTTTAATAAGAAATTCCGGTTTAAGTTGTGCGTGCAACTACATTTAGAGACCATATCTTAGAAACTACTAGATGTATTGCATTGAAACTTTAAACAACTCTTCCCAACTACCCACCTGTGTAGATTATTAAGATAGATAACTCTATCCTGCATTTGCCCCAAGTTATGACATAGAAATTCTGGTTAACGTTTTGCGTGCAACTACATTTAGAGTCCATATCTCAGTATTTACTTGATGTATTGTATTGACACTTTTTACAACCCTTCCCAACTTTCAAACCAATGTAGATTATTAAGTAAGATAATTATATCCTGAATTTATTGTAAGTTATGGCCCTTTTTTGACTTAGACATTAAGGTTTTTGCGTGTAGCTCCATTAAGAGTCCATTACTCAGTAACTAATATTAAGTTCTTGTTTGATTTACATTCCTGTTACAACAGGAATATTACCATTCCGGCTATACTAAACCATTCCAATTAACAGTAGATGATTTCGCACTTCAATTTATAATGTACATAATTTTAAGTTTAAGGCTTATACACTACGATCACTGTTGCCTAATGTTCAATAACATTATTTTGCCAGATATCAACGAATGTGATTCAAGTCCATGTCATCCAAATGCTTCATGCACAAATGCTCCTGGGTCGTTTGTATGTCAATGTGTGCTGGGGTTTAGCGGTAATGGATCAATGTGCATTGGTATGTGATTTAGCATTGTCCGTTTTAACGCGATTCCGTCAACGTCAATGTTATATATGTAACGAACATATTTTAAAATGAAAATGCTATTTAATTGAATTACTAAGACATTCTGGTTTAAGTTTTGCGTTCAACTACATTTAGAAACCATATCTTAGAAACTACTAGATGTATTGCATTGAAACTTTAAACAACTCTTCCCAACTACCATACCACTGTAGATTATTAAGATAGATAACTCTATTCTGCATTTGTCCCAAGTTATGGCCCTTTTTTGACATATAAATTCTGGTTAACGTTTTACATGCAACTACATTTAGAGTCCATATCTCAGTATTTACTTAATGCATTGCATTGACACTTTTTTACAAACCTTCCCAACTATCAACCAAATGTAGATTATTAAGTAAGATAACTATATCCTGCATTTATTATAATGTATGGCCCTTTTTGGACTTAGAAATTCCTGTTAAGGTTTTTGCGTGCAACTACATTAAGAGTCCATATCTCAGTAACTAATGTAAAGCTCTTGTTTGATTTACATTCCTGTTACTTATACACTACGATCACCGTTGCCTAATGTTCAATAACATTTTTTTGCCAGATATCAACGAATGTGATTCAAGACCATGTCATGCAAATGCTACATGCACAAATGCTCCTGGGTCGTTTGCATGTCAATGTGTGCTGGGGTTTAGCGGTAATGGATCAACGTGCATTGGTATGTGAATTTGCATTGTCTGTTTTAACGCGATTCCGTCAACGACAATGGTATATATGTAACGAACATATTTTAAAATGAAAATGCTATTACTATCCGTCCTAATTGTTTGCACTTTTAATTACAATGTCTTTAAACGTGATGAGTTTAATACGACTAAGAAATATACTACGATTACTGATGCCTAATGTTCAATAACATTTTTTTCGACAGATATCAACGAATGTGATTCAAGTCCATGTCATCCAAATGCTACATGCACAAATGCTCCTGGGTCGTTTGTATGTCAATGTGTGCTGGGGTTTAGCGGTAATGGATTAACGTGCATTGGTATGTGATTTAACATTGTCTGTTTTAAAGCGATTCCGTCAACGACAATGTTATATATGTAATGTTTATATTTAAAAATGAAAAAGCTATTAATATCCGTCCCAATTGTCTGTACACGATCTCGTACTTTTAATTACAATGTCTTTAAACGTTATTGAATTCAGTCGACTAACAAATAAACTACGATCACTGATGCTTCATGTTCAATAACATTTCTTTTGACAGATACAGTTAAGAACATCATGAAATTGACAATCTGAGCGGAACGTGATTGGATCGTGAGCGTGATTGAAACGAAGTTGGAACGCTTTATGAGCGGAACGGAATTTTGCGCTCTGAACGAAACAATCATAATGATTGCAAAAATCCAATCATTCGCTCATTGAACGGTTGCAACAACTATCCGATAATTATTTTACGAAACTAATTTATTAAAAGGCATATTTGTATACAAAACTGTTGTTTTATAAGACACTCAAGTATCCGATTGAATTAGAATGTAACAAATATTATTAATATGATCATTTTCGTAATAAGATTTGCTACTTACGATTGTAAAAAAGCGCTCAATCTGAACGGAACGGAAAAACGTAATCACAATGTTATGAATGAGTGAACGCTTTGAGAGCGGATTGGAACGTGAGCGGAGCGGAACGGAACGGAGCGGAGCGTGAACGGTACATTTGTCAATTTAAAGATGTTTTTAACTGTATCAACGAATGTGATTTAAGTCCATGCTATCCAAATGCTACATGCACAAGTGTTCCTGGTTCGTTTGTATGTCAATGTCTGCTGGGGTTTAGCGGTAATGGAACAACATGCATTGGTATGTGATTTAAAAGTGTCTGTTTTAACGCGATTCCGTCAACGTCAATGTTATATATGTAATGTTTATATTTTAAAATGAAAAGGCTGTTATTATCCGTCCCAATTGTCTGTAAACGATTTCGCATTTTTAATTACAATGTCTTTAAACATGATGGGTATAAGACTGCTGACAAAACACTTCGGTCACTGATGCCTCAATTTCAATAACATTATTTTTGACAGATATCAACGAATGTGATTCAAGTCCATGTCATGGAAATGCTATATGCACAAATGTTGCAGGATCGTTTGTATGTCAATGTAAACCGGGGTTTAGCGGTAATGGATCAACGTGCATTGGTATGTGTCTTTAACTTGTCTGTTTTAACGCCATTCCGTCAACGTCAATGCTATATATATAATGTTAAAATGTTAAGATGAAAAGGCTAGTCTTATTCGTCTTAACACGATTTCGTATTTCGAATATCAATGTTTATAAACGTGATGAATGTAAGGATGATAAACCAATACCCTAATTTCACAGTTGCTGACATTTCTATTACATTTTTTTGACATATATCAACGAATGTGATTCAATTCCATGTCAACCAAATGCTACATGTATAAATGTCCCTCGGTCGTTTATTGTCAATGTTTACCGTGCTTTAACGGTAATGAATCCACATGCATTGGTATGTGTATTTTACCTTACCATTTTAATGCGATTCCGTCAACGTCCGTTTTACATGTTTTAATGTTAATATTTTAATATGTGCAGGCTATTCTTAACTATTTCAATTGTAAGTACATGATTTCGCACTTCAAATAACAATGTACATAAACATATTTATTATAAGGCTGATAAACCAATACATTACGACCACCGATGCATAAAGTTCCATAATAATATTTTCACAGATATCAACGAATGTGATTCAAGTCCATGTCATCCAAATGCTACATGTTCAAACACTTTTGGGTCGTTTATTTGTCTATGTTTAACGGGGTTTAGCGGAAATGGAACCACGTGCCTTGGTATGTTTCTTTAGAATTAACCCAACACTCGAATATATATATATATTATAGTGCATATATGTTAATAATATATCAAAATCAATCAGTTTTTAAACGTATTTATTGCGTTATTTCATTATTAGCTCGACTATTCGGTTTTTAGCTCGCCAGTACGAAGTACAGGAGAGCTTATGTGTTACCCCCGGCGTCGGCGGCGTCGGCGTCGGCGGCGTCGGCGGTGGCGTAGACACCTAGGTTTAAGGTTTGTGTTTAAGGTTTTCATTTGGATTTTAAGGGTTTATACCTTTAGGAACCATTTGTCATCCATCTACGCACACCACTACACCCGTCCTGACCCTGGGTGAAGGTCAAGGTCATTTCTACTTGGTTCTACTTGGTTCTGTTACAAGGTTTAAGGTTTGCGTTTAACGTTTAACATATCACTCTGCATTCACTATTATGACATTGATTGCTTTCATATTTAGTTTATACATTTAGGAACTATTGGTCATCCATCTACGCACACCACTACACCCGTTCTGACCCTGGGTCAAGGTCAAGGTCATTTCTACTTGGTTCAGTTACAAGGTTTAAGGTTTGCGTTTAACGTTTAACATATCACTCTGCAGTCACTATTATGACATTGATTGCTTTCATATTTAGTTTATACATTTAGGAACTATTGGTTATCCATCTGCGCACACCACTACACCCGTCCTGCACCTGGGTCAAGGTCAAGGTCATTTCTACTTGGTTCAGTTACAAGGTTTAACGTTTGCGTTTAACGTTTAACATATCACTCTGCATTCACTATTATGACATTGATTGCTTTCATATTTAGTTTATACATTTAGGAACTATTGGTCCATCTACGCACCCCACTACACCCGTCCTGACCCTGGGTCAAGGTCAAGTTATATCAGAGTTATTGCCCCTTTTCTGTAAAAAAATCTAACTTTTTCGTCACGTTTTCAAATAACATTTTTTCTACTCAAAGGATTAGATTGAAACTTCTGACAAATGTTTATATCAATGTGTGTGATTGGTTCACAAAAGGGGGATAATCCAAATAATTTTATATCAGAGTTATTGCCCCTTTTCTGTCAAAAAATTAAATTTTCAAATAACTTTTTTTCTACCCGAAGGATTGGATTAAAACTTCTGACAAATGTTACTTTTTTTTTTATTCGACGTCTGTCTGTCTATTTATTTTTTTATCCGGCGTCTGTCTGTCTGTCTGTCCGTCACACTTTTTTCGTCACGTTTTCAAATAACTTTTGTTCTACTCAAAGGATTAGGTTGAAACTTCTGACAAATGTTTTTATCAATGTGTGTGATTGGTTCACAAAAGGGCGATAATCCAAATAATTTTATATCAGAGTTATTGCCCCTTTTCTGTCAAAAATTTAAATTTTCAAATAACTTTTTTTCTACTCAAAGGATTGGATTGAAACTTCTGACAAATGTTTATATCAATGTGTATGATGGGTTCACAAAAAGGGGGATAATCAAAATATTTTTATATCAGAGTTATTGGCCCTTTTCTGTCAAAAATTTAATCTACTCAAAGGATTGGATTGAAACTTCTGACAAATGTTTATATCAATGTGCATGATGGGTTCACAAAAGGGGGATAATCCAAAAAAAATTATATCAGAGTTATTGCCCCTTTTCTGTCAAATATTCAAATTACTTTTTTTCTGCTCAAAGGATTGGATTGAAACTTTTGACAAATGTTTATATCAATTTTTGTGATGGGTTCACAAAAGGGGGATAATCCAAATATTTTTTATATCAGAGTTATTGCCCCTTTTCTATCAAAAATTAAAATTTTCTGACAAGGCGCGGGCAGGTGACACACGTGCTCCGGGGAGCACTCCATTCTAGTTGAACTTAGAATTTTTGTCAAAAGTATTGAAAAGGTGTATTATCTTGCAATAGGTGATACTGTGCGACTTAACCTAATACTTTAACTGTTCTGAAGTAGGCCCTGATATACGATGGCCCTGATAGGCGAGCTATATTGTCCTCCGACAACTCTTGTTCATTGCTCAGTTACTATTAGATGTATTGCATTTAAAAGTTATACAATGCTTCCCAATAATAATAATCAAGTTTGATAACTCTGTCCTGCATTTTATGCAAGTTATGTCTATTTCTTGCTTAAAAATTCTGGTATAAGGTTTTGCGTGCAACTAGACTAAGAGACCATATCTTAGAAACTACTTGTTGCATTGCATTGATACTTTAAACAACTCTTCCCAACTACCTACTGTGTAGATTATTAAGTTAGATAACTCTATCCTGCATTTGCTGAAAGTTATGGCCCTTTTTTGACATAGAAATTCTGGTTAACGTTTTGCGTGCAACTACATTAAGAGTTCATATCTCAGTATTTATTTGATGCATTGCATTGACACTTCATAAAAACCCTTCTCAACTATCAAACTAATGTAGATTATTAAGTGAGATAACTATATCCTGCATTTAATGTAAGTTATTGCCCTTTTTTTTACTTAGAAATTCTTGTTAAGGTTTTTGCAAGCAACTACATTAAGTGATTTATTTGGGCTTATCGTCGTTTTCAACAATTGTTCAGTCATATCATGGCGACCAGTTTAACAACTCATGCGTTAGCTGGTTTTCCCAAAACAGTACACCACACAACATACCTTCCGAGCAACTGGCTGCTTTTCCACATAGACTGTTAAACAATCCATTTGTGAAAGACGAATGACGCATGTCACAGTGACTTTTGTCAAACGTCTGAAAGAATGTTGGCCGAGCTGGTATTCGAACTCACAACCCTTGGATTGACAGCCCGCGTCGCTACCGACTGAGCTACCAGGACTCGGCACAACTACATTAAGAGTTCATATCTCAGTATTTGCTTGATGCATTGCATTGAAACTTTATAAAACGCTTCCCAACTATCAAACTAATGTAGATTATTAAGTATGATAACTCTAGCTTGCATTTAATGTAAGTTATCGCCCTTTTTGGACTTAGAAATTCTTGTTAAGGTTTTTGCGTGTCACTTCATTAAGAGTCCATATCTTAGTAACTGCTTAATGCATTGCCTTGACACTTACTATGACCCTTCCCAACCACCACAGGTATGTTAAACTTTAAGTACGATAACTCTATCCTGCATTTAATGCAAGTTATGGCACTTTTCGTACTTACACATTCTGGTTAAAGTTTTGCATTCAGCTACTTTAAGAGTCCATATCTCAGTAACTACAGATGCATTTTATTTAAACTTTAAACAACCCTTCCCAGTTTCACAACTTTATACACAACCAAGTAAGATAACTTTATCCTGCATATAATGCAAATTATTGGCCTTTTTCACTTAATAATTATGGTTAAAGTTTTGCGTGCAACTACATTGAGTCCATAGTCTTAGTTACTATTTGATGCATTTCATTGAACCTTTATACAGCCCTTTCCAACCATGACACCTAGCTAAATAATCAAGTAAAATAACTCTAGTCTGCATAAAATGCAAATGATCATCCTTTTAGAAATTCTGGTTAATGTTTTGCATGCAACTACATTAGAGTCCATATCTTAGTAACTAATATAAAGCTCTTGTTTGATTTACATTCCTGTTTCAACAGGAATATTAACATTCCTGTTACAACAGGAATGTATTAACATTTCGTACATTCCAGTTTCGTCAGGTAACGTTTTCCATGTGATTCCGTTTAGCTCAATTTTACATACTTAAATATCAAGATGTTCAGATATGCAGACTATTCTAAACCATTTCAATTAACAGTACACGATTTCGCACTTCATTTCAAAATGTTCATGATTTTAAAGAGTTTAAGGCTTATAAACTTATACACTACTATCACTGTTGCCTAATGTTCAATAACATTATTTTGCCAGATATCAACGAATGTGATTCAAGTCCATGTCATCCAAATGCTACATGCACAAATCTTAGTTACTATTTGATGCATTTCATTGAACCTTTATACAGCCCTTTCCAACCATGACACCTAGGTAAATAATCAAGTAAAATAACTCTAGTCTGCATATAATTATCAATGTAATGTTTATATTTTAAAATGAAAAGGCTGTTGTTATCCGTCCCAATTGTCTGTAAACGATTCGCATTTTTAATCACAATGTCTTTAAACGTTATTGAATTACTAAGACATTCTGGTTTAAGTTTTGCGTTCAATTACATTTAGAAACCATATCATAGAAACTACTAGATGTATTGCATTGAAACTTTACCAGTGTAGATTATTAAGATAGATAACTCTATTCTGCATTTGTCCCAAGTTATGGCCCTGTTTTGACATATAAATTCTGGTTAACGTTTTACATGCAACTACATTTAGAGTCCATATCTCAGTATTTACTTCATGCATTGCATTGACACTTTTTTACAAACCTTCCCAACTATCAACCAAATGTAGATTATTAAGTAAGATAACTATATCCTGCATTTATTATAATGTATGGCCCTTTTTGGACTTAGAAATTCCTGTTAAGGTTTTTGCGTGCAACTACATTAAGAGTCCATATCTCAGTAACTAATGTAAAGCTCTTGTTTGATTTACATTCCTGTTACAACAGGAATATCACCATTCCTGTTATAACAGGAATGCATTAATATTTCGTATATTCCTGTTTCGTGACGTACCGATTTTCATGTGATTCCGTTTGGCTCAATTTTACATACTTAAATATTAAGATTCTTAGATGTGCAGGCTATTATAAACCATTCCCATTAACAGTACATGATTTCGCACTTCAATTTATAATGTACATAATTGTAAAGAGTTTAAGGCTTATAAACTTATACACTACGATCACCGTTGCCTAATGTTCAATAACATTTTTTTGCCAGATATCAACGAATGTGATTCAAGACCATGTCATCTAAATGCTACATGCACAAATGCTCCTGGGTCGTTTGCATGTCAATGTGTGCTGGGGTTTAGCGGTAATGGATCAACGTGCATTGGTATGTGATTTTGCATTGTCTGTTTTAACGCGATTCCGTCAACGACAATGTTATATATGTAACGAACATATTTTAAAATGAAAATGCTATTACTATCCGTCCTAATTGTCTGTAAACGATTTCGCACTTTTAATTACAATGTCTTTAAACGTGATGAGTTTAAGACGACTAAGAAATATACTACGATTACTGATGCCTAATGTTCAATAACATTTTTTTCGACAGATATCAACGAATGTGATTCAAGTCCATGTCATCCAAATGCTACATGCACAAATGCTCCTGGGTCGTTTGTATGTCAATGTGTGCTGGGGTTTAGCGGTAATGGATTAACGTGCATTGGTATGTGATTTAACATTGTCTGTTTTAAAGCGATTCCGTCAACGACAATGTTATATATGTAATGTTTATATTTAAAAATGAAAAAGCTATTGATATCCGTCCCAATTGTCTGTAAACGATTTCGTACTTTTAATTACAATGTCTTTAAACGTTATTGAATTCAGTCGACTAACAAATAAACTACGATCACTGATGCCTAATGTTCAATAACATTTTTTTTGACAGATACAGTTAAGAACATCATGAAATTGACAATCTGAGCGGAACGTGATTGGATCGTGAGCGTGATTGGAACGAAGTTGGAACGCTTTATGAGCGGAACGGAATTTTGCGCTCTGAACGAAACAATTATAATGATTGCAAAAATCCAATCATTCGCTCATTGAACGGTTGCAACAACTATCCGATAATTATTTTACGAAACTAATTTATTAAAAGGCATATTTGTATACAAAACTGTTGTTTTATAAGACACTCAAGTATCCGATTGAATTAGAATGTAACAAATATTATTAATATGATCATTTTCGTAATACGATTTGCTACTTACGATTGTGCTGAAAAAACTCTAGATCGTTTGTTGATATTTAGGTTTAAGTGAAAAACAAATATAAACGAAACGAAATTAATTTAAGTCAATCAAATCGTTGAACTGATTTTGATCGAAAGAAAGCGTTCCGAGTCAGCGTAAAAAAGCGCTCAATCTGAACGGAATGGAAAAAAGTAATCACAATGTTATGAATGAGTGAACGCTTTGAGAGCGGATTGGAACGTGAGTGGAGCGGAACGGAACGGAGCGGAGCGTGAACGCTAAATTTGTCAATTTAAAGATGTTTTTAACTGTATCAACGAATGTGATTTAAGTCCATGCTATCCAAATGCTACATGCACAAGTGTTCCTGGTTCGTTTGTATGTCAATGTCTGCTTGGGTTTAGCGGTAATGGAACAACATGCATTGGTATGTGATTTAAAAGTGTCTGTTTTAACGCGATTCCGTCAACGTCAATGTTATATATGTAATGTTTATATTTTAAAATGAAAAGGCTGTTATTATCCGTCCCAATTGTCTGTAAACGATTTCGCATTTTTAATTACAATGTCTTTAAACATGATGGGTTTAAGACTGCTGACAAAACACTTCGGTCACTGATGCCTCAATTTTAATAACATTATTTTTGACAGATATCAACGAATGTGATTTAAGTCCATGTCATGGAAATGCTATATGCACAAATGTTGCAGGATCGTTTGTATGTCAATGTAAACCGGGGTTTAGCGGTAATGGATCAACGTGCATTGGTATGTGTCTTTAACTTGTCTGTTTTAACGCCATTCCGTCAACGTCAATGCTATATATATAATGTTAAAATGTTAAGATGAAAAGGCTAGTCTTATTCGTCTTAACACGATTTCGTATTTCGAATATCAATGTTTATAAACGTGATGAATGTACGGATGATAAACCAATACCCTAATTTCACAGTTGCTGACAGTTCTATTACATTTTTTTGACATATACATGTATCAACGAATGTGATTCAATTCCATGTCAACCAAATGCTACATGTATAAATGTCCCTCGGTCGTTTATTGTCAATGTTAACCGTGCTTTAACGGTAATGAATCCACTTGCATTGGTATGTGTATTTTACCTTACCTTTTTAATGCGATTCCGTCAACGTCCGTTTTACATGTTTTAATGTTAATATTTTAATATGTGCAGGCTATTCTTAACTATTTCAATTGTAAGTACATGATTTCGCACTTCAAAAAACAATGTACATAAACATATTTATTATAAGGCTGATAAACCAATACATTACGACCACCGATGCATAAAGTTCCATAATAATATTTTCACAGATATCAACGAATGTGATTCAAGTCCATGTCATCCAAATGCTACATGTTCAAACACTTTTGGGTCGTTTATTTGTCTATGTTTAACGGGGTTTAGCGGAAATGGAACCACGTGCCTTGGTATGTTTCTTTAGAATTAACCCAACACTCGAATATATATATATTATAGTGCATATATGTTAATAATATATCAAAATCAATCAGTTTTTAAACGTATTTATTGCGTTATTTCATTATTAGCTCGACTATTCGGTTTTTCATTGCTCAGTTACTATTAGATGTATTGCATTTAAAAGTTCTACAATGCTTCCCAATAATAATAATCAAGTTTGATAACTCTGTCCTGCATTTTATGCAAGTTATGTCTATTTTTTGCTTAGAAATTCTGGTATAAGTTTTTGCGTGCAACTAGACTAAGAGACCATATCGTAGAAACTACATGTTGCATTGCATTGATACTTTAAACAACTCTTCCCAACTACCTACTGTGTAGATTATTAAGTTAGATAACTCTATCCTGCATTTGCTGAAAGTTATGGCCCTTTTTTGACATAGAAATTCTGGTTAACGTTTTGCGTGCAACTACATTAAGAGTTCATATCTCAGTATTTATTTGATGCATTGCATTGACACTTCATAAAAACCCTTCTCAACTATCAAACTAATGTAGATTATTAAGTGAGATAACTATATCCTGCATTTAATGTAAGTTATTGCCCTTTTTTTTACTTAGAAATTCTTGTTAAGGTTTTTGCAAGCAACTACATTAAGTGATTTATTTGGGCTTATCGTCGTTTTCAACAATTGTTCAGTCATATCATGGCGACCACTTTAACAACTCATGCGTTAGCTGGTTTTCCCAAAACAGTACACCACACAACATACCTTCCGAGCAACTGGCTGCTTTTCCACATAGACTGTTAAACAATCCATTTGTGAAAGACGAATGACACATGTCACAGTGACTTTTGTCAAACGTCTGAAAGAATGTTGGCCGAGCTGGTATTCGAACTCACAACCCTTTGATTGACAGCCCGCGTCGCTACCGACTGAGCTACCAGGACTCGGCACAACTACATTCAGAGTTCATATCTCAGTATTTGCTTGATGCATTGCATTGAAACTTTATAAAACGCTTCCCAACTATCAAATTAATGTAGATTATTAAGTAAGATAACTTTAGCTTTCATTTAATGTAAGTTATTGCCCTTTTTGGACTAAGAAATTCTTGTTACGGTTTTTGCGTGTCACTTCATTAAGAGTCCATATCTTAGTAACTGCTTAATGCATTGCCTTGACACTTACTATGACCCTTCCCAACCACCACAGGTATGTTAAACTTTATGTACGATAACTCTATCCTGCATTTAATGCAAGTTATGGCACTTTTCGTACTTACACATTCTGGTTAAAGTTTTGCATTCAGCTACTTTAAGAGTCCATATCCCAGTAACTACAGATGCATTTTATTTAAACTTTAAACAACCCTTCCCAGTTTCACAACTTTATACACAACCAAGTAAGATAACTCGATCCAGTATATAAAGCAAATTATTGCCCTTTTTTTACTTAGAAATTCTGGTTAATAATATTTTACGTGTAATTACATTAAGAGTCCTATCTCAGCATTTAATTGATGCATTGCATTGAAACTTTATACAAATCTCTCAAACCATCACACCTACATGTATGTAAATAATTAAGTTAGATAACTCTATCCTGCGTTTTATGGAAGTTATGGCCTTTTTTGGACTTAGATGCGTGCAACTACATTAAGAAACAATATCTTAGTAACTGTTCGATGCATTGCCTTGAAACTTAACATAACCTTTCCCAACCGTCACAGGTATGTAAACAATCAAGTATGATAACTTTATCCAGCATTTAGTGCAAATTATAGCACTTGTGACATAGACATTCTGGTTTAAGTTTTGCATGCAACTACATTAAGAGTCCATATCTCAGTAACTACTTGAAGCATTGTGTTAAAACTTTAAACAACCCTTCCCAATTTACAAGTATATACACAACCAAGTAAGATAACTTTATCCTGCATATAATGCAAATTATTGGCCTTTTTCACTTAATAATTATGGTTAAAGTTTTGCGTGCAACTACATTGAGTCCATAATCTTAGTTACTATTTGATGCATTTCATTGAACCTTTATACAGCCCTTTCCAACCATGACACCTAGGTAAATAATCAAGTAAAATAACTCTAGTCTGCATATAATGCAAATGATCATCCTTTTAGAAATTCTGGTTAATGTTTTGCATGCAACTACATTAGAGTCCATATCTTAGTAACTAATATAAAGCTCTTGTTTGATTTACATTCCTGTTTCAACAGGAATATTAACATTCCTGTTACAACAGGAATGTATTAACATTTCGTACATTCCAGTTTCTTCAGGTAACGTTTTCCATGTGATTCCGTTTGGCTCAATTTTACATACTTAAATATCAAGATGTTCAGATATGCAGGCTATTCTACACCATTTCAATTAACAGTACACGATTTCGCACTTCATTTCAAAATGTACATGATTGTAAAGAGTTTAAGGCTTATAAACTTATACACTACGATCACTGTTGCCTAATGTTCAATAACATTATTTTGCCAGATATCAACGAATGTGATTCAAGTCCATGTCATCCAAATGCTACATCCACACATCTTAGTTACTATTTGATGCATTTCATTGAACCTTTATACAGCCCTTTCCAACCATGACACATAGATAAATAATCAAGTAAAATAACTCTAGTCTGCATATAATTATCAATGTAATGTTTATATTTTAAAATGAAAAGGCTGTTGTTATCCGTCCCAATTGTCTGTAAACGATTCGCATTTTTAATTACAATGTCTTTATACGTAATTGAATTACTAAGACATTCTGGTTTAAGTTTTGCGTTCAACTACATTTAGAAACCATATCTTAGAAACTACTAGATGTATTGCATTGAAACTTTAAACAACTCTTCCCAACTACCATACCAGTGTAGATTATTAAGATAGATAACTCTATTCTGCATTTGTCCCAAGTTATGGCCCTTTTTTGACATATAAATTCTGGTTAACGTTATACATGCAACTACATTTAGAGTCCATATCTCAGTATTTACTTGATGCATTGACACTTTTTTACAAACCTTCCCAACTATCAACAAAATGTAGATTATTAAGTAAGATAACTATATCCTGCATTTATTATAATGTATGGCCCTTTTTGGACTTAGAAATTCCTGTTAAGGTTTTTGCGTGCAACTACATTAAGAGTCCATATCTCAGTAACTAATGTAAAGCTCTTGTTTGATTTACATTCCTGTTATAACAGGAATATTACCATTCCTGTTATAACAGGAATGCATTAATATTTCGTACATTCCTGTTTCGTGACGTACCGATTTTCATGTGATTCCGTTTGGCTCAATTTTACATACTTAAATATTAAGATTCTTAGATGTGCAGGCTATTCTAAACCATTCCCATTAACAGTACATGATTTCGCACTTCAATTTATAATGTACATACTTGTAAAGAGTTTAAGGCTTATAAACTTATACACTACGATCACCGTTGCCTAATGTTCAATAACATTTTTTTGCCAGATATCAACGAATGTGATTCAAGACCATGTCATCCAAATGCTACATGCACAAATGCTCCTGGGTCGTTTGCATGTCAATGTGTGCTGGGGTTTAACGGTAATGGATCAACGTGCATTGGTATGTGATTTTGCATTGTCTGTTTTAACGCGATTCCGTCAACGACAATGGTATATATGTAACGAACATATTTTAAAATGAAAATGCTATTACTATCCGTCCTAATTGTCTGTAAACGATTTCGCACTTTTAATTACAATGTCTTTAAACGTGATGAGTTTAAGACGACTTAGAAATATACTACGATCACTGATGCCAAATGTTCAATAACATTTTTTTCGACAGATATCAACGAATGTGATTCAAGTCCATGTCATCCAAATGCTACATGCACAAATGCTCCTGGGTCGTTTGTATGTCAATGTGTGCTGGGGTTTAGCGGTAATGGATTAACGTGCATTGGTATGTGATTTAACATTGTCTGTTTTAAAGCGATTCCGTCAACGACAATGTTATATATGTAATATTTATATTTAAAAATGAAAAAGCTATTAATATCCGTCCCAATTGTCTGTACACGATCTCGTACTTTTAATTACAATGTCTTTAAACGTTATTGAATTCAGTCGACTAACAAATAAACTACGATCACTGATGCTTAATGTTCAATAACATTTTTTTTGACAGATACAGTTAAGAACATCATGAAATTGACAATCTGAGCGGAACGTGATTGGATCGTGAGCGTGATTGGAACGAAGTTGGAACGCTTTATGAGCGGAACGGAATTTTGCCCTCTGAACGAAACAATCATATTGATTGCAAAAAAACAATCATTCGCTCATTGAACGGTTGCAACAACTATCCGATAATTATTTTACGAAACTAATTTATTAAAAGGCATATTTGTATACAAAACTGTTGTTTTATAAGACACTCAAGTATCCGATTAAATTAGAATGTAACAAATATTATTAATATGATCATTTTCGTAATACGATTTGCTACTTACGATTGTGCTGAAAAAACTTTAGATCGTTTGTTGATATTTAGGGTTAAGTGAAAAATAAATATAAACGAAACGAAATTAATTTAAGTCAATCAAATCGTTGAACTGATTTTAATCGAAAGAAAGCGTTCTGAGTGAGCGTAAAAAAAGCGCTCAATCTGAACGGAACGGAAAAAAGTAATCACAATATTATGAATGAGTGAACGCTTTGAGAGCGGATTGGAACGTGAGCGGAGCGGAACGGAACGGAGCGGAGCGTGAACGGTAAATTTGTCAATTTAAAGATGTTTTTAACTGTATCAACGAATGTGATTTAAGTCCATGCTATCCAAATGCTACATGCACAAGTGTTCCTGGTTCGTTTGTATGTCAATGTCTGCTGGGGTTTAGCGGTAATGGAACAACATGCATTGGTATGTGATTTAAAAGTGTCTGTTTTAACGCGATTCCGTCAACGTCAATGTTATATATGTAATGTTTATATTTTAAAATGAAAAGGCTGTTATTATCCGTCCCAATTGTCTGTAAACGATTTTGCATTTTTAATTACAATGTCTTTAAACATGATGGGTTTAAGACTGCTGACAAAACACTTCGGTCACTGATGCCTCAATTTCAATAACATTATTTTTGACAGATATCAACGAATGTGATTCAAGTCCATGTCATGGAAATGCTATATGCACAAATGTTGCAGGATCGTTTGTATGTCAATGTAAACCGGGATTCAGCGGTAATGGATCAACGTGCATTGGTGTGTGTCTTTAACTTGTCTGTTTTAACGCCATTCCGTCAACGTCAACGCTATATATATATAATGTTAAAATGTTAAGATGAAAAGGCTAGTCTTATTCGTCTTAACACGATTTCGTATTTCGAATATCAATGTTTATAAAGGTGATGAATGTAAGGATGATAAACCAATACCCTAATTTCCTAGTTGCTGACAGTTCTATTACATTTTTTTTACATATATCAACGAATGTGATTCAATTCCATGTCAACCAAATGCTACATGTATAAATGTCCCTCGGTCGTTTATTGTCAATGTTTACCGTGCTTTAACGGTAATGAATCAACTTGCATTGGTATGTGTATTTTACCTTACCTTTTTAATGCGATTCCGTCAACGTCCGTTTTACATGTTTTAATGTTAATATTTTAATATGTGCAGGCTATTCTTAACTATTTCAATTGTAAGTACATGATTTTGCACTTCAAATAACAATGTACATAAACATATTTATTATAAGGCTGATAAACCAATACATTACGACCACCGATGCATAAAGTTCCATAATAATATTTTCACAGATATCAACGAATGTGATTCAAGTCCATGTCATCCAAATGCTACATGTTCAAACACTTTTGGGTCGTTTATTTGTCTATGTTTAACGGGGTTTAGCGGAAATGAAACCACGTGCCTTGGTATGTTTCTTTAGAATTAACCCAACACTCGAATATATATATATTATAGTGCATATATGTTAATAATATATCAAAATCAATCAGTTTTTAAACGTATTTATTGGGTTATTTCATTATTAGCTCGACTATTCGGTTTTTCATTGCTCAGTTACTATTAGATGTATTGCATTTAAAAGTTCTACAATGCTTCCCAATAATAATAATCAAGTTTGATACCTCTGTCCTGCATTTTATGCAAGTTATGTCTATTTTCTGCTTAGAAATTCTGGTATAAGTTTTTGCGTGCAATTAGACTAAGAGACCATATCTTAGAAACTACGTGTTGCATTGCATTGATACTTTAGACAACTCTTCCCAACTACCTACTGTGTAGATTATTAAGTTAGATAACTCTATCCTGCATTTGCTGAAAGTTATGGCCCTTTTTTGACATAGAAATTCTCTGGTTAACGTTTTGCGTGCAACTACATTAAGAGTTCATATCTCAGTATTTATTTGATGCATTGCATTGACACTTCATAAAAACCCTTCTCAACTATCAAACTAATGTAGATTATTAAGTGAGATAACTATATCCTGCATTTAATGTAAGTTATTGCGCTTTTTTTTACTTAGAAATTATTGTTAAGGTTTTTGCAAGCAACTACATTAAGTGATTTATTTGGGCTTATCGTCGTTTTCAACAATTGTTCAGTCATATCATGGCGACCAGTTTAACAACTCATGCGTTAGCTGGTTTTCCCAAAACAGTACACCACACAACATACCTTCCGAGCAACTGGCTGCTTTTCCACATAGACTGTTAAACAATCCATTTGTGAAAGACGAATGACGCATGTCACAGTGACTTTTGTCAAACGTCTGAAAGAATGTTGGCCGAGCTGGTATTCGAACTCACAACCCTTGGATTGACAGCCCGCGTCGCTACCGACTGAGCTACCAGGACTCGGCACAACTACATTAAGAGTTCATATCTCAGTATTTGCTTGATGCATTGCATTGAAACTTTATAAAACGCTTCCCAACTATCAAACTAATGTAGATTATTAAGTAAGATAACTCTAGCTTGCATTTAATGTACGTTATTGCCCTTTTTGGACTTAGAAATTCTTGTTAAGGTTTGTGCGTGTCACTTCATTAAGAGTCCATATCTTAGTAACTGCTTAATGCATTGCCTTGACACTTAATATGACCCTTCCCAACCATCACATGTATGTTAAACTAAAAGTACGATAACTCTATCCTGCATTTAATGCAAGTTATAGCACTTTTCGTACTTACACATTCTGGTTAAAGTTTTGCATTCAGCTACTTTAAGAGTCCATATCTCAGTACCTACAGATGCATTTTATTTAAACTTTAAACAACCCTTCCCAGTTTCACAACTTTATACATAACCAAGTAAGATAACTCGATCCAGTATATAAAGCAAATTATTGCCCTTTTTTACTTAGAAATTCTGGTTAATATTTTACGTGCAATTACATTAAGAGTCCTATCTCAGCATTTAATTGATGCATTGCATTGAAACTTTATACAACTCTCTCAAACCATCACACCTACATGTATGTTAATAATTAAGTTAGATAACTCTATCCTGCGTGTTATGGAAGTTATGGCCTTTTTTGGACTTAGATGCGTGCAACTACATTAAGAAACAATAGCTTAGTAACTGCTTAATGCATTGCCTTGAAACTTAACATAACCTTTCCCAACCGTCACAGCTATGTAAACAATCAAGTATGATAACTTTATCCAGCATTTAGTGCAAATTATAGCACTTTTGACTTAGACATTCTGGTTTAAGTTTTGCATGCAACTACATTAAGAGTCCATATCTCAGTAACTACTTGAAGCATTGTGTTGAAACTTTAAACAACCCTTCCCAATTTACAATTATATACACAACCAAGTAAGATAACTTTATCCTGCATATAATGCAAATTATTGGCCTTTTTCACTTAATAATTATGGTTAAAGTTTTGCGTGCATCTACATTGAGTCCATAATCTTAGTTACTATTTGATGCATTTCATTGAACCTTTATACAGCCCTTTCCAACCATGACACCTAGGTAAATAATCAAGTAAAATAACTCTAGTCTGCATATAATGCAAATGATCATCCTTTTAGAAATTCTGGTTAATGTTTTGCATGCAACTACATTAGAGTCCATATCTTAGTAACTAATATAAAGCTCTTGTTTGATTTACATTCCTGTTACAACAGGAATATTACCATTCCTGTTACAACAGGAATGCATTAACATTTCGTACATTCCAGTTTCGTCAGGTAACGTTTTCCATGTGATTCCGTTTAGCTCAATTGTACATACTTAAAAATGTTCAGATATGCAGGCTATTATAAACCATTTCAATTAACAGTACACGATTTCGCACTTCTTTTCATAATGTACATGAATGTAAAGAGTTTAAGTCTTATAAACTTATACACTCCTAATGTTGAATAACATTATTTTACCAGATATCAATGAATGTGATTCAAGTCCATGTCATCCAAATGCTACATGCACAAATGCTCCTGGGTCGTTTGTATGTCAATGTGGCCTGGGGTTTAGCGGTAATAGATCAACGTGCATTGGTATGTGATTTAATATTGTCTGTTTTAAAGCGATTCCGTCAACGTCAATGTTATAAATGTAATGTTTATATTCTAAAAGGAAAAGGCTATTATTATCCGTCCTAATTGTCTGAACACGATTTCGCAATTTTAATTACAATGTGTTTAAACGTGGTGGGTTTAAGACGAATAACAAATACACTACGACCACTGATGCCTAATGTTTAATAACATTATTGTTTTACAGATATCAACGAATGTGATTCAAGTCCATGTCATCCAAATGCTACATGCACAAATGCTCCTGGGTCGTTTGTATGTCAATGTCTGCTGGGGTTTAGCGGTAATGGATCAACTTGCATTGGTATGTGATTTAACATTGTCTGTTTAAACGCGATTCTGTCAACGTCAATGTTATATATGTAATGTTGATATTTAAAAAAAAAGTCAGTTATTATCCGTCCAAATTGTCTGTACACGATTTTGCACCTTTAATTACAATGTCTTTAAACGTGATGGGTTTAAGACGACTAACAAATACACTACGATCACTGATGCCTAAATTGCAATAACTTTATTTTGACAGATATTAACGAATGTGGTTCAAATCCATGTCATCCAAATGCTACATGCACAAATGCTCCTGGGTCGTTTGTATGTCAATGTGTGCCAGGCTTTAGCGGTAATGGATCAACATGCATTGTTATGTGTCTTTAAACTTTCTGTTTTAACGCCATTCCGTCAACGTCAATGGTATATATGTAATGTTAATATTTGTCAGATGAAAATGCTATTCTTATCCGTCCCAAATATCTGTACACAATGTTGCATTTCGAATAACAATATCTGTAAACGCGACAATTGTAAGACAGATAGACAAATACCCTAAGATTACCGTTGCCTAAAGTTCTATTACATTATTTTGACAGATATCAACGAATGTGATTCAAGTCCTTGTCATCCAAATGCTACATGTACAAATACTCCTGGGTCGTTTATATGTCAATGTTTGCCGGGGTTTAGCGGTAATGGATCAATGTGTATTGGTATGTGTCTTTAACCTTGTCTGTTTTAACGCGATTCCGTCATTGTCATGTTTATCTCTCCCACGAATGTGGATTGATACATAGCAGTCAATTTTCCGGCGACGGCGGCAACTTAGCCTTAGTTAGGTTACTTAACCTTGGTTAACTATACATTGATTAGGTAACTTAACCTTGGCTAATATTTACTCTAAAGGCCATATTTTTCATCTAATCTTCGTGAACATTTATCATAGCATTTGTCTCCATGAAATCTCCGGCAAATTCAAAACTGTGTCATGGGTTGGTCAAAAACTAGGTTACTAGGTCAAATGTTAAAATAACCTGCCAATTCTGGAGAAAATTTGTATCCATCAAATCTCAATTTAGAATAACTTTTTTAACACTATACAGACCACATTTTCAACCAAATGTTTATGACATAACTTTTGCTTCCATTATAACTCAGTCAAGTTCGTAACTGGATCATTGGAATGTCAAAATTATATAGTATCGTTTCTT
This sequence comes from Serripes groenlandicus, assembly GCA_031761405.1. Taxonomy (NCBI): domain Eukaryota; kingdom Metazoa; phylum Mollusca; class Bivalvia; order Cardiida; family Cardiidae; genus Serripes; species Serripes groenlandicus. Next base: position 20,454,532 of record JASEVX010000005.1, read on the forward strand.
AACAATAACGGCCATATTCCTCCGATCTTTATGAAAATTCATCCAAACTTTTGTTTCCATTAAATCTCACTCGTCAAATAATAAACTTGAGTCAAATTGAGGAATAACCTATTTATTATATAACAATATATACGGAATATTACGTTGCGGGAGCGATAAAAGGGTTTGTATTGCACGACAAGTAGCGTGGAAAAATCGATATCTTACGAGACCGAAGATATGGATTTTCCCACGCTACGAGTCGTGCAATACGTACTCATTTATCGCTCCCGCAACGTAATATTCCTTTTATTATATACCTACGATCTATGAAGAGCGAAAACACTATTAAATATACAGATTCAATACATTGTTTATTGGGGATACCTCGCTGAAAGTATTCCGCGCACTGTCTGACGTCACAATCTTGTATTTACACCGCATGTAGATACGGAATTTTAATCTGTCGTGGTGTATTTGCGCATGTCAATCTGCATGTATTTCCAACGGAAAATGTACAGGCATATAATAAAATAATATACATGTAGCAAGTTGAGCTCTTATCATGACATGTTGACAAAAATGCCTTGATCGTCTTATACTTTTTACGTTTCATCGACTTTTTCTTTTCTTTTTCTCTTTTGCATATTGATAACATTTTATATGCGGTTTTTCATGAAGGGTGAGACATCCTCAGCCAGAGGTCTTGTTATTATGCCCTCTTTGAAAAAGAGGGGGTTTATTGCTTTGTCACTGACCTTGAACGCGAAATCTTGTCCGAGTGATAACTCGACATTGCCTGCAGTCATGGCCCTTAAACGTAATATGGACGCTGGGAGTGACCAGTATATGACCCCTATTGATTTTGAAGTCATCAGGTGAAAGGTCAAGGTCACAGTGACCAAGTTTGTCCGTGTGATTACTCAACAATGCCAGGAGCTATGGTCCTCAAACTGGACATGGAGGTTGGGCCTCATTAGTAAATGACCCCTATTGAATTTGAGGTCATCGGGTCAAAGATCAAGGTCACTGACATTGAACGTGAAATCTTGTCCGAGTCATTACTTGACATTGCCTGCACCCATGGCCCTCAAACTGACCAGTAGATGACCCCTAGTGTGAGGTCAGTAGGTGAAAGGTCAAGGTCAGACTGACCGAAATTGTCCGAGTGATAACTCAACAATGCCTTAACACGGAGGTTGGGCCTGACCAGTAGATGACCCCTATTGATTTTGAGGTCATCGGGTCAGAGGTCAAGGTCACATTTAACTTTAACGCGAAATGCTTGTCCGAGTAATAACTCGATATTGCCTGCACCCATGGCACTCAAATTTGAAATGGAGGCTGGGTGACCAGTAGATGACCCCTATTGATTTCGAGGTCATCAGGTAAAAAAATTGTCCAAATATTCCTGACAAAAATCTTTTGTTTGTGTAATGTTAAGATCTTAAGATAAAATAGCTATTCTTAACCATCCTAATTGTCTGTAAACGAGTTCGCAGTTCAAATTACAACGTGATGAATGTAACTCTGATAAACTCATGCACTACGATCACCGTTGTCTACAGTTATATTATACTAGCTAGGACAGATATCAACGAATGTGATTCAAGTCGATGTCATCCAAATGCTACATGTACAAATACTCCTGGGTCATTTATTTGTCAATGTTTAACGGGGTTTAGAGGTAATGGATCAACGTGCAGCGGTATTTGTCTTTAACTTAGCTTTTTCATACGATTACTGCTACGTCAATTTTACTTATTTCAAAGTAAATATTTTCAGATGTGAAGGCTATTCTTAACCATTTCAATTGTCAGTACACGATTTCGTACTTCAAATTACAATGTTTATAAATGTAAGGATTGTAAGGCTGGTAAACCAATACACTACGAGCACTGATGCATATCAATATATTGCATTAGTTTTGTATAGCTATGAACGAATGTGATTCAAATTTATTTTATTGGGGCTTTATGCCGTTTTCAACATTATAAGTTATGATACATGTGTTAACAAGCCAGTACAAGGGGAGGAAATGTGCCTTGCTCATGGGCCCTTCAACATGACTCCCGCGATTGAAGATCGAACCCGGGATGCAAGGTTCCAGATTGCCTACGCTAACCAACTGGCAACGGTGGAATATAATGTAGGCGTTTGTGTTTTAGTCCTTTTCAATTGAATTAATTTTTGTTTGATTTTTAACTTTTACGAAACTAATATGCAGATTGGAATACGTGTGTTAACCATTATATATAGCCAATTAAGTACTGAATTTGCTCTTCAAAGGAGTATTATTACGTACTGATTTGAGTTTGAGAAATGAAACCAACACATTTGACATTTCTTTTAACGCCATAAATAATCAATGTTTTACAGGATTTAGGGGGAATAGATTTGAGATGAATGATTTGATAATATTGCACGAAGATTGGATAAAAATGTTACTTTTAATTAGTTTCGACCCTGGAAGAGACTTGACGCAGATAAATGTTCTAACGAGTTTCCATAAAGATTGGATGACATTTATGGCATCTAGCATGTTACAAGGTTTCTACAATTTGGCTTAGTGATCGTGTTTTTGACTCCATATGAACCCGTTTTTAACTGACTCAAATTTGATGGAGATGAGATTTCGTGATCATAAGCATTAAAATAAACAACATTGTCGAGTACCAAATGAATCTTAGACATCAGAAAAAGAGATACAAACTTATCAATAAACTGCTTATACAAAGTAAATGGGGGGAAATGAATAAAATAATGACGTCAGTAGCAAAGGTAGGTATTCAAGTTGGAAGGCTCTGCAATATATGATAATATATATATATATATAATTTTTATTATGCAAAAAAGATGTACAATTCATCAGCATATATGTATGAATGCATTTGACAATTTAACAATTTCAGGCCGAATAAAATAATAAACCAGAGAGAATGGCCCTCCATAACCTTCACACTGCTGCATGCTGAAAACGGAGGGTTTTGAAAACAGTATTAATTTAGATTGGACCGCTCGTTACGAGCTGTCGTATCTGAGCTTGCATCGCCTTACACCCCAATTGTGTACATAAGAAACCCTAACCGATATCCCAACATGAATAGCATGAGGGTCCATTTTTAGGGCTCGGCAATGTAAAGGTTGTTACCTGATCAGCCTCTCCCTTCGAGATACAATATACGGCATGTGTTTGCGTGAATATACAATCAAGTTACAATATGTAAGGTTATTACATACACATATAAGTACGAATTACAAAGTATGTTGATTCTTATAATAAACCAGCAAGAGAGAACGAGATGGGTATAAATGAAGTCTAAATGTGCTCTAAACATTTCAAGCAGAGATGAAAGTATAGATATATTATTATTATTACTTATGTTACCTATCCTAATAGATATTTTCTCTTTTAATGAAGCTGTTGTATATGAATTTTGCAATATTATTGAAGATGTTTTTCGTTTTCTGACATTAATAGTTCTATAAATTTAAGCATATTTGGTCTTTTTCAGTAATATTTACTTAAGAGTTGTGATCTTATTTCATGGTAAACAGGACATTCCAAAATGAAATGAGACATTACAATGCTAACATTTTCTTTCAGATCTAACTATTTCGTTAGGTTTGTGCCATCTACCCATTTCTATTTCAAGTCTGTGACTAGATACTCTTAATCTTGTAAGAGCAATTATGTATTTGGTATTCACCACTGTGTTTAGATATTGCTTGAAGTTGAAACTAGCTATTGATATATATGTTATCGCTCTGGGTTATATATAGTACACTGTCCTAATTATTTTTATTATGCATGTGCTCTTCAATTTGAAGAGTTCTATGAATTCATTGATGTTTATGGTCTCAAGTGTTTTTATTGATTGATTGCTTTTTTTTACACTGCTTTAAACAATTTTTCAATTATATCACAACTGTGTCTCCTGCCACGTATGTTTTTTTTTTTTTTTTTGAAACTTGTCTCCTACCACGGACGTGTCACTAAGAGCGATGGCTGGTACCACGTAGTTAAAATATTACGTATTATCTCGATCCACCGTTTTTAACGATGGATTAATGCCGAAAGTGTTAAAATATTGTAAACAGTTTGTTGATTAAAGCAACAGGGTGTTTTATTGGTTCGGTATACAAACGACGTTAGTAGATCCGGTAATAATTGATTATTAATGTTTATTTCTTTATTTTATTGATTTATGTTGTTTATTTATTTCTTATATTGATTAATGTTGTTTATTTATTTATTTTATTGATTAATAGTGTTTATTGATTATTGATATTTATGATCATTCACAAAATTCACTGCAATAAAATCTGTCATTTGAACTTGTTAGTCAGAGTGTTCACAAAGTAATTGTGATATAAGCCATGACGTACAGTACAAGAACAAGATAAGTTCAACAGGACATAACTCTGGCATCTTAAAAACAATTTTAGTCCTAACATTTCTTTATGGTGTTAAATATTTCTATATAGTTTTAATCAAAACCATCCTACCATATCTCAGATATGACTCCGGACGGATTGACGGAAATACGGGCGGACGGGCGGGTGGAAAGACTGCAGGTCCGTTGAATAACGCCAAATTCAAATGTTCATGTTCAGAGGATCCTCGAGACAGGGCATATTCCCTTTATACGCTGATATTTTACATAATACAAATCCAGATCAATTGTGAATTATAGAAAGAATCGCCGTCCGCTAAAGTACATGGATAGTTTTTCTAATAATGCCTAAACGAAACATTTCTATTTTTATCCCCTCTGAAATATTTTATAAGAAAACCAAATTAATTTCCTATTATGCACTTTCACTTCTGTTGGTGACCTTCTATTAGAGTTGTTGTGGACATCTAGATTTGTCAGAACATGTTCGTTAATGTTGGTTTAATTTCTTATGTCTTCTGTCATCATCACCATCATCATCATCACGATGTACGATTGCTCCTACGTATCAATATTCAACTCGAATAGACGTGACAACATTGAGATATCATGTATGTATCACAGAATATTAATGGGCGTTCGTTTTTGATTTGATATAATCATTTTACCGACATTCTTGTATACGTAACTACCTAACACATTGACATTGTATATATTACAGCAATTGATTGTGGATTACCGCCTATGTTATCAAACGGAACAATACAGTTACATGACTCTGAAGAAACAACATTTGGGCTCACTGCAAGTGTTTCGTGTGAACAAGGTTTTATATCGGCTGTTGATACTGTAACCTGTCGGTCATCAGGACTATGGGATCCGATTCCTATTTGTCAGAAACATGGTAAGTCGAACGGTTTCCAACCAATAGACGCATTTTTAATGTCAAAAATACGTTACCAATCATTTGACGGCTGAAATATATACTCCTACCCAGTAAGTCTGCTCTGCGTAACGTCCTCGCTTTACATTACAGTTATTCACCTTTTATATTTCATTGGTGTGCATTAATTATATCAATTAATTCGCAATCGTGTGATGTTTGTTTGAGTTTTCGTCTTTGACCTTCACGGTCGTGAATACTCCATCCATCGTTTTACATTGTATTTTGTAGAATTCTTGTTTAATTGACTATATAATAGTTGGTATGTTTTAACATGTCAAAGTATCTCGAGGGTGATAAGGTGCTTGGCTCGTGTGGTCACATTAAGGCCGCATGGGACTCTCACCTGACATGTTTGACTTGTATTCCGCGTAAGCACTCGGTTTTTTTTTTGCGCTACTTCCAAGCTGTAGTCTCCTTCTGTTTGCAAATCGCAGGACATTTGCGAGTAGGACGGGACGTTCGGCCTCAAAAGCCTCAAAAAGGGCCGTTTCCTCTTCAGACACATTTTTCCCGTCACATCTAAGGGTTGTAGTGAGAGAGTGTCGCCTTTCACGGCTGTTCCACTTATAGCTTCGACAGATCCTATCCAGGGAGATGCCGAACAATCCAATATGGCTAGCTCCCGGGGACCAGGGTGGATCAACCTACCCATGTGCAGAGAAGCTTCACATGCCGATGGTTGAGGGGGCTGTTTCTTCGGAATGGTTTCTCCTAGTGCCTCCTCCTTATCGTCGATGAGAACGGTTACGGACCCTACGTTAAGGATACCTCTCATCTTTGGGTATGTGTCCCTGTCACTGATCAGGTACCAGACACCAGCCACCGGCCATGACCGGTATGAACTTTATTACCGGTAACCGATCGGAATTCACAGTTTTACCGGCCATATACTCGTCACCGGTCACCAGTCAAAAACCAGTCACCTGACACCAGGCGTTGAACGTCGTTCCCAATGTATTTGGAATGGATCCCGGTCAACACCGTTCATACGGTGATGTTTATTCATCGAGTGACTTCGGACGAATGGCTAATAAGACGGTAATTTGGTCACCAAGACTTTTTTGAGTACTGGTCCCCTGCTGATTCTACAGAGGCGGACAGCTATCGCCTGTATGTATGCAGGAAGATCCTTAATGAGATGTTATTCAGCTATATCGTACCGGGATCAGCACATTCCGGAGAGCTAACTTTCTACAAGTGGGGCATTCGATAGTCAACCCGCTTACCCAAACCCCTTACGGGATGAAGAGTAAGTCTTCGAAGGTGAAGCCTTCACCGACAGTGAGCTCCTCCTCTGTTGAGACAAAGGCCCGATCTCCCTCTCATTCAAGAAGAGAGTCACCCTGGCTGATAAGCTGTCTCCTTTTTTTGCTTAAACTCGGGACCTAATATTTTTTCTTAGATTGAGCTACCGGTTTTAATTCAGTAGCAAAGAAAACTTTACGTCGGACCCAAGCTATCGTCGTCGGACGAAGAGCAGGACGGTAAGTCTTATGGTCCCTCTGACGTCACACCCCCTCTAGAGCACTGGACTATGGCGAAAGCAGTGGACGAAGTCTTAAGGGTAGTACACTCTACTATTTACCAGAAGATCGACTTCACCCCTCGTGGTACGAATTATTCGCGTATTTAGGAGTTTACGGCGGAGAATTTTCCCCTCAGCCCTGATTCCTCAAGCCAATAATGTGCAGAAGATTACTTGAACAACTGCAGTCGTAAACCAGCAGCATCGAATGTTCTGTCGAGCTTGTCTAGGGAATGGGTCTGCCGTGCGTTGTCCAAGAAGAGCTTCTCCACTAAGGTACCACTCTTGGACGGAGATGCCTCCTTGTTAATACTAAGACTCCACCCCCACCCCCCCCCCCCCCAAAGAACGTCTGTCGCAGTACCTCTTTTGCTTAATCGCGAAGCTGGGCCAGATGGTATCTTCCCATGACGACAATAACACCGTGACTCTTTCCTAGTTGCTCAATTGGGAAGGCATTTCTAGAACCGGATCACTCGCATACTGGACGCCATTGATAAGGGCAACAGGCATCTCATGACACTCAGATTACATATAGCCACAGAGATGCTGTACCTGAGACGCGACGCTGTTCTTAGCAAGTCGTCGTCACTGCTATCTAGAAACAGGGAAAGGGTGAGAGCTGCGCCTTTGATAGAATAGTGGCTACCATTGCCGATTCTGATACGTTGGAGCGTCAATGCGTCGTTCGACACAATCCGCATGCATCTACATATGCTCTTTCTCTTCAATCTTTAAAACGCCCTACTCTCTAAGGAGGCAGAAATTCCAGCCTAAGCCCTTTGTGACTAAGCCTTCTCCTTTTATTGGACCTGGCTATTCCAAACCGAAGTCTCGTTTTACTGGGGTTCAGGTCGCTCTCTAAGCCGTTCACGTAGGGACACATCCGGCTCTATGACCAGGAGCTGTTAGGGTTGTCGTCTCTTATAGATGAATGGAAAAGTATCACCTTGTGTCTTATCCTTGATACAGCAGACAATTTTTTAATACAGAGTGTCAAAAGGAGAAATTGATCATGAAGAGAAATTTCCCTTTTTTGCCACAATGGGCTCAACTCTATTTAAAAAAAAGAGATTTTTCCCATTTTTATCTACATACTTTTAAAGTGATCTGCTGCATATTCTGTGTGTGGGGGAGCAGTTGAAGTTAATGTATTTAAAGACAAACTGAACATGTTGATAATTAAAATATAGTTACCATTGCTTTACAATTTACCTTATACAAAATATAGAGTAGACGATTTTGGTAATTTTAGCAGAACTTTGGAGCTTTTCTATAAATAAAGGTGTAATTATAGAATTGAAAACATCGTCACAGAACAATCTATTTGTCAATTTGTTTTCATCTGCTGCAGCATTTGCATATGAACGGTGTTAAACTACTTGATAATGTAGTATGTTTGTTCAGCTTATTTATGTATTAAACTACACCGGATTCGTGGTGTTTTGGTTATATTTGATTCCCTGTTTGGTCACACCAATATAGGTTATTGGGTTTGTTACTGACCCACTACGGGGCGATAGCCGAGTCACCCTATTCATCCAACAGACCCCTATATTTCCGTAGAGGGTCAGTAACAAACCCAATAATGTATTTATTTCGTCGACCACTTTAAACTGAACTATACTGTAACTTGTTGATATTTGTTGGTAGCATAATATGACGTCATGAGTAACAGATCTATCAATATTGATTAAAGAATTGGAATAGATATATTATTTAAAGAAATACACCGGTTCAACATAAACACATTTATTTCAATTCATTTCATTTCTTTCTGGGTAACTGGTAACATTTAATTGCCACTTTACGAAAACCAACATTTGAACTGAGTGTTTTACTTTACTCACCCCCTATGGAATTTACTCACCCCCTATAGAAATATAGGGGGTTTGCACGTGACACGCTTTAACCAATGAAATTGCTAGAATGTTGTGGGAGGTGAAATAAAGACTGTTAACATGGTAGTACGTGTAATGCCTGCGTCTCCTCCTTAGCGCTCAATGTTACGGGATAAGGACAACGATTCATCGGTTTCAGGATAATTAAAACGGGTAGTACTGGTAAATTACCGAGGAAACATCGTGATTAAACTGACATACTGTTATAAACAACTTTAAACACCAGTCCAAAAACATTCCCGTATTATGTCTTCTCTGTGTAACTATTGGTCTGATTGATTATACAAAGTATGGCATAGAACTTCACTGTACCAACGCTAACACGTGGTAAAAACCGTGCATTGGTACTTACTTTGTTAGATTATTTTCTTTTGGTTTTATGCCGTTATCAACAGTATTTCATGGCCTTCGTTGTGGAGTAATAGACCGTCCGCCTCGTGTGTGGTAGGTCGTGGGTTCGATCCCCGGCCGGGTCATATAAAATACATGTAAAGATGTAGAAATGGCTTTCCCTCCTTGACGCTCAGGGTTGCGAGTTTATATTTACGACTAACACGTTAGTGTAAGAATAAAAGGAGCAGTAGTAACTGATTCAGGAAATGCCGTGATATAACTGAAAATATGTTGAAAATGGGTTAAACACCATGTATAGAAACAAACAAATCAACAGTATTTCAGTCAAAGCACGGGATAAGTACATTTAGCCATGATCCTTTGGTACGAACAAGGAGTGTACTCATGGTTTCTGAACATTCTGATGACTAGGCCAGTGTTAGACAAAAGCTGTACTTTGATTGTTGATTTTGGCTAGTACACGCCTGGGTGCTCGGTTTGTTTGGACAAGCTGAATACGCCCCAGGACAAGGCTAGGAAATGTGAATTGACTTAGTCACTCCTTATTGGCCACGGTATATCGGGTGTTCTAATTAAACAGATTGTGGTACAGACCTACCAATATTAAAGCATGGTACATTGGTACTTGCTACCATCGGGGAAACGACTTTTGGAGCAGAAGCAACGGTAATATGTAACACTACCTACTACTCAGATATTACATCAATATTCTGTCTGGCTACAGGCGATTGGGATCAAAATGTGGAGTGTGTTATAAAAGGTATTCGAATACGTATTTGTGGTCTTGTTGAAACAGTAGCGTTTAACCATTTCCCACATACAAGAAATCCACATCAGACGTTTTATAAAATATCTAGGCAATAGTATGAACAATTATATTATTGAATATAAATAAAAACGTTTCGTTGAAATTAGAAATGTGTCATTATGAGTGAGCAATGTCCCCTTTTGCAAAACTGTTTTTCAAAGATTTCTGCTGCAGTCGCTCGAAAATACGTCTTTATCTCGGAAAGTGTTAGATTATATAATATATTGATTGATGGAGCATCCAGTGTAGCTGTTACCTTTTTGTTTTTTTAGTTAACCAAAGAATAAAAAGGCGCATTATCTACATATTCTTACAATCCAGATTGTCCTACGATATATTTCACAAAAGTTATATTTTACCATCTAAATGAACAAATGTTTTGTTTATTTTTGTCTACAGCATTCGAGTAAAAAACTCATTCTAACACTAAGCTGTTTCATGTTCTTTCCTACAAATAAGCCGAATTACGAGAAAACTAACATTGTGGACTGCGTAAAGTATCGACCCAGATCAGCATGAGCATGCCGCGCAGGCTAACCCGAACAGACACTTTTCGCCTCCTGTGGGTTTTCTGTTTCGGGAATCATTACTCTATATCTCTATCTACCAGAGAGTGAATGTTTTGGCCCGGATTAGCCAGCGTGGACTGCGCAGGCTGATCTGGGTCGATACATTACGTAGAGGCCATAATGTTGGTTATCTCTTGGAACGGCTCAAATAAGTAGTGTTCATCACAGAATGTGAGGCTCCTGGCAATATAGAAAACGGAGAGATATCCTACACTAGTACAACCTATGGGAGTAGAGCGACCTATTCATGTGATATCGGTTATGAACTACAAGGAGACTTAATACTGGAATGTCAACTTAACGAAACTTGGAGAGGAACACCGCCTGTCTGTAGTATTCGGAGTAAGTCTTCGAAACTTCTTATCTTGCATATGCATTAATACTTCTTTAACCTTTCCCATTTAGAGACTTCTTTGATGCATCTGCAGCAGATGACCTTTGTAAACATTGTGACAAAAAGCCCTTAAGTCACACTATTTTGTTTCAAAGTCTCCTTCATAGTGCTTGATTATGGGAAAGAGATGATTGTAAATGTCCAGAGAGCTTATTGGAATGTGCCAACCATTGTCTAGCATATTATATGTTAAAAATCAATACCAATATCACAATCTTTTGTAAACAGTGTAATCTTGATTACTCGAACACTTGATCACTCGAATACATTATTTGACTCGAATCACTTACTTTTTTCTCTCCCCATTGATATTTCCATTTTATCGAAAAAGTGTAAAATTTAGAGGATTTTCAGGTTACAATTTCTAAATCTTCTCCTGAAACTGCTCGGCCAATGTCAAAAAAACATCGATGTATTGGCAAAAAACGAGTCAAGATGGATCTAGTTTCAATCATGTTAGTTTGCTTATAATAAAATTTACCAAGAAACTACAAGGCAAAATTCACCAAGACGTCCCAGTTATGTTGTTTGGCTTAGCAATTACGTTGCTTGTCAAAACATAGGTTCAAGTTATTGTTTCGTTAAAGTAAAGCATGGTCTATTAATGACCATGTTTTCTTTACTAATTTAGATGACATTTGCAATGTAACTAGAAAAAAGACTGCGCCCACGGATCGTTAGTGTCTGTTCAGTTTATCGTTTTTAAAAACTAAACATAACAATACAAGTATGTGTGCTCCTAAAACCAAAACAGTCAAATAATCACACTGTATTTAAAGTGAATCTATGATAGTTTTATTTCGAGTGATCTGGGTCTGTTTGGCGCAGTACAACAGTGTGCTGCATCTAATAAGAAACAATATTGGCTCTCTGTCAAAACGGTGAAATGACAGTGAAAAATACCACGGGTGATGTTGGAGCATAGCGTAGTCAACATCCGTGGTTGTCCGACGATGGCGATACATGTGTTCCTTTGAACACTTTTATTTATCATACACAGCTTGTCCAGAATTGAATGATATTCAAAACGGACACGTGAATATGTCGGATGGTATGCAGTATGGCGATATAGCAACATATACCTGTGATGACGAGTACAGGTCAATTGGGGAATCTACGAGACAGTGCGGTGATAAGGGTACATGGATTGGCACGCCCCCTACATGTCAACTTACAGGTCAATATTTACTATAATTCGGACACACACTATTGGCTGATCTAAATATGTATGTAAACATAAACACTCGTTACATACGCTCACTTGTGGCAGAGGGGTAAACTACTCTTAAATCAAAGGATTCGACAAGCAACAACAAAGTATTCGTTAATCATATAAAATGTAGTTTGTAAGGTATGGTGTTTATCACACGCTTGTCAATTCTAAAGTTAACTGTCTGGATTTTAACTGCAGCGCCTGACGGTTCAACAACGATGAGGGCTGGTGTTATGGAATCAGTTCGGGTCATCCGTGTGGCATTAAGAAAACGTGTCAATTTAGGGAGAGTACTGTGTTACATGAATAAGTGTCTTTATCGTCCCAGAATGCAACGGGAAATACCGTTTTGACAGTCCCTTAACTTGTGCCACCCAATTATCATTTTGCACACAAATATTTCCATCTGCTAAGCGGACATGTTTTTGAACAATAAACGTAGCTTGAAAGTATTTTGAAGTTTGCATTCAGCATCCCCTATTCCATAACTTTATTTTGAACCGGTAAAAAACATGTTGATAGAGGTAGAACAATGTTGAACCTTTTGAAAGACTTTTACATAGAAGTATGTAGACCTTGATGAAGAACTCGTGCTGCGGAGGTAGAGCGTCAGTCTCTCGTGTAAAAGGTTCCTGCTTCGAGTCCCGTGATAAGCGGGTACTGACATTGGAAATTTTCCATACAAACGGCGCAAGTACTGGTTAAGTCTCCAGAAAGAAGTCATCGAGCGTGAATAATCTAAGCTGAAGGTTTGTTTCGTAATCGATGTAAAATAAATAAGTTTAAACTAACTGTGAAGAAAATTATGAAGAACTATGACGATTTTTACTCAGAACTGTGTGGAACGTTAGGTAGAACTAGATACTTGTAGAACTTTTATTCTATGTAGAATTGTATGAAGAGCTCTGAGTAAAACTGTGTAGAGATTTCTGAAGAGCTTTGAGTAAAACTGTGTAGAGATTTCTGAAGAGCTTTGAGTAAAACTGTGTAGAGATTTCTGAAGAGCTTTGTATAATTATAATAAGTAGATCGTATACATTGACTTAGAACTGTGTAGAACTTATCGAAAAACTATTGTGGCATAGAACTGCCACCACTTACCAGATAATTATGTTCAATATTTTCGCGAAAGTCATGGCGGATTTCGCGTTATTTACAAAATAACATGATAACTTTAAATTCATTGTGATACCAGATAAATAAGTTAACATGCTTTTTGTCCTGTTAGTGCTTTAGACTGCCAACCACTTAATAGAAAATATATCTCGAAATGTTCTATTTATCACGTTTATTTTAAGTTATCGTGTTAGCAATACGTTTTCATGATACCAGATATCTAAATATAGATTATAACACCATGCCGACCGACAACAGTCATTAGCGGACTCGGAATTGGACTGCAACTGTAAAGGAACGTAAGATTTAAACGTGTCTATTTTTAGATATCATAACGCGTTAGATAAAATGTTCATGATAAATACCAAGTTTCATGAAAATCCTTAAATTATCTAGATATAATCGTTGGCAGTTTAGAGCACTAACACGAACAAATTCATGTTAAGTTAATTATCTGGCATCACGATAAATTTTAAGTTATCATGTTATTTTATATATAACGCGAAATCCGCCATGAATTTCACGAAAATATTCAATATAATTATCTGGTAAGGGGTGCCAGTTCTATGCCACCATAAAAAACAATGCAAAACTTAACATTTAACTATGTAAAACTCACTATTTTAGCTTTCTGTAAAAGTATGTCAAACTAATTTTAGAATCATGTTGAATCATTGTTATTCATAGTCATGTTAAAATACGTGTATAACTCTTGCATGCATCATAATGAGCATCCTTTATTCGATTAATTCACGTAGTTCTCTCTATCAGTGAAAAGGTGATGTAAGTTAAGTTGATGTAAGTATGTGTGCTATGATGATATGATTTTTCTAAATAAGTAAAATATGGAGACACACTGTTCCTGGACTTCACTATTAACAACTATTGTTTAAAGCCGATTAGAGTAGAATAAGGGTTAACTAAAGAACATATTTCGTTACAGTTACACCTATAACCACGTGTGCAGAGGAAGAAGACGAGAGTTTATATGATTATAGTTGGAGCACGCAACAGATTGGACAAACAAGTAGCAAGCAATGTCCAAGTGGCTTCACAGGTATATACTTTAATCTACCCAAAATCTCGGATGAGCCTTGTGCCTGGCCTTTTGAAGCATTATGCAGGAGACGACTTAAGGAAAACGTTGTGGAAAATTTCGAACATGTTCAAAACTAGTAATCCCATTCTTTTTTCAAATTATGTATGAAATTATACTTTCAATTTTCAAAAACCTGTACTTTCCCTTACTAAATTTGATCAATGTGTTGTTAGTTGAAAATAGCTTCCTTGTCAATTTTCACCCCTGGTATACTACAAAAATAACGGTAAATGTGCTACTCATATTCCGCTGATTCTAACTTGAATGAGTTCCCTTGAAATTGTATTTATCGTTTATGCACATGTGTGAGTATTTTGCATGTGAAAACCAAACTTATATTAAGAATTTAGAAGCGTTTTAATGAGCTTTAGAATAAGAGTTATATGAGTGTGTACTATCCCGCGCGGCAGAAATACGTTTTAGCAACCTCGATGGGCATTTCTGCATGATATTTCTCTGGTCGTACTGAGCAATAGATGAAACAATTTTCCAGTAGCAGTTTTAAATGTTGCAGACATATAATTCTTCATAACGTTCATTGTTCGTTAATAAATAATAAATCCAACATAGTTGGTCGGAATCAGTTTAAGTTAAAATTATTTATTTTACATCGATTGCGAAACAAGCTTATATTAATCACGCTCGATGTCTGCTTTCTGGAGACGTAAACAGTACTCGTGCAGTTTGTGTTGACATATCCCATCGCGGGATTCGAACCCTGGACCTCTTGAGAGTTTGTTTTTTGTTTGTAGTACACGACAAAGGTTAATTAGCGTAGAGTTAAATCAAATTCAGGTATCGTGACGAGAACATGCAACGACGATGGTGAATGGTCACAAACCAATTATAACTGTATACGAAAAGCTGTAACAGACATACAAAACAAGGTAAATTAATTGTACAAACATTCACTTACAATCGTATCTTTTTATTATCCTAATCTGTAGCGTTTGCTTCTGGATGGTCATGGCGAAATGTCCTTAAACGAGGTACGTTCCCAATTTAAGTACTGGCTTATGATCCTGGAATCAGGATTAAGTCTACTGCTGTCGTTATGTTACTGAACATATGTAGGAAATGGCGTTAAAACCTAAAGAATGAAGTAATCTTCTACAGTGTGTTTAGTCTTACAAACTTGTGCAATAGTTGTTAAAATGATGATACAATTAAGTTTTTTTTTATCTCGTTAAAATATCAAATTAATTAGATGATACATGTACATGTTCTTTCATTTAAGGCTTCAGCAATAAATAAGAATTCATCGAGCGGAGAAATAGCCGACACATTGAATGAGCTTTCGGAGGTTGCAGATCTATCTACGGTTAATGATACTTCAGACACAGACCTCACCCAGGCAGAAGTACAGGTGTTGGCTGATACTCTTGAAACAATGGCAGGTGTTATTGAAGTTGATAAAGTTACAGACACAATTACTGATGTAAGTAAAACATTTGTCGTCTGATCGATGAATTTGAAACATTCTCAAATGTTTCGGTGGATAAAACCAGCATGTATGTTACTCATGAGAAGGTTGGACACAAAATGATTCAATTGTCAACGTTAAATTTAGCCCTCCATAAGAGTGTCCTAGAGGATTTATGTTGTCATGTTGTCGTTTTTTGTCGGCGACTTTTGGATTTACTATTAAGCTCCCATCCGACGAGATGTAATGTCATGTGTCGTTTACCATTGTTAACATATTTCGTTGGTGTTGGCGTCGTCTTCGTCGGCGGCGACCTTATAAAACTATTAAAAGTTTGCTTTGCAGTTTGTATTTATTATGTAGCTCCTAGCCTGCGAAATGTGGTGTTGGCTTCGTTTTTGTCGGCGGCGACTTTATAAAACTTTTAAAGGTTTGTTTTCAGGTTTTGGTTTACTATCTAGATCCTATGCTGTGAACTGCTCTGTTCTGTGTCGTTAACCATTGTTAACATATTTCGTTGATGTTGGCGTCGTCTTCGTCGGCGGCGACCTTATTGAAAGACTGTTACAAGCTTCCATAGTCTTAAATCACATTTATATTTCAGTAGCTACAATTATATTACATTTGAAACGTCCAAAATACTTCAATTTCAAGGTATTACGCTAGCTATGTTAGATAACGCATGCCTAAATTTAGTCCATAACATGACCCTTTGTAACTAGGCACTAGTGGGTTCGAAGTCGTAGTCTGTTGCAGAACAGTTGTACAATATGGGAAATGGTAAAACAATTATAGTTGTCAAGCGAGCGTGCTGCCTTATAGACATATCTTTTTTTACAATATCTCCAGGACTTTGTTACCGTTGCGAATAGTTTAATTGGCGAAGAAAACTCCGATACTTGGAAAAACACCGTGAGTAACTACTTAAACATGTAACCAATGTATCTCATTACGTTTTTTTTTTTTCTTTTTAGCTTGACTTTTCGAAGAAAATTCTACTCGCCTATGTGTCGGCGTCTGCGTCGGCGTCGGCTTCGGCGTTGGTGTCACACATTGGTTAAGGTTTTTGTACCAATTCCTTTTTTATGTCAAAACCATTTCAGATGTTCCTTTGAAACTTACAACACTTATTCACCAGCATTAACTCCATTAACAGACAAGAGTACATAACTCTGTCAAGATTTTTGTAAGAATTATGGCCATTTTTCGCCTTAGAATTTTGGTTAAGTTTTTCGTACCACCTCACTTTTTTTCAAAATCATTAGTGACTTAGCTTATACACTTACAATACTTATTCATCATCCTTACCTCCATCAACCGACAAGGGTACATAACTTTGTCAAGTTTTGTTTAAGAATTGTGGAGCTAATCCAATTCATAATTTTGGTTAAGTTATTCATACCAAATGAATTTTTTTCAAATTAGAGATATAGCTTAAACACTTACAACAATCTTTTTACCATCATTACCTCCACCAACAACCAAGAGCGCATAATTCAGTAAAGGTTTTTGTAAGAATTATGATACTTTTTCGACTTATAAAGTACTTTGCTTGTAAATAATATGATAAAGTACTTGGTTATGTTTTCTCTATCACACAATTTGTTTTTGTTTTATTGGCAAGCACAAAAAGGTCGAGCGCGCTGTCCTCCGACTGCTCTTGTTTGACTAGTGATTACGATTTGGTTAATTGATCCACTGGCTGTGAGTGCGAATCTCGGCTCGGCCATTAATTCTTTCTGATGATTGACAATATCATTGTTACTAGCGTCATTCAACTTGCATACGATTTGCACTTAACGTTTGTGTTTGTGGGACGTTAGCCAGTTTGAAAGTTCTTGAAACACAATTTTGATTAAATATTCCCATAACAGGAAAACGGTGCTGAAACGGTTCTATCAGCGGTTGATACATTCGCAAATACCCTCTCACAGAGACTAGCGACATCGAATCAGACCAGAAACGTCATTATAAAGACAAATATTGGTAAGTCAGAGGGACAAATAAGGAAGGATATAAAGTGTTTTCTCCCCACACTGTCTCTCTTATTATCCAACCAAACCTTATGGTGCGGGTACAAAATAAATTGTCTCATTGAGAATTTTAATATGCAATCTTATGCAAAACGCATATATCTAGGTTGGAAAGGGTTAATTAAATAAATAATATTGACCCAAATGAGTATTGACATGGAGTGACAAGTGAATCTTGGAACCGCCTTGTACAATGTTGATGAAAACTTCTAGATGACAAGACAAGGGCTTGGTGTGAAACAGTTGTAACTAAAAACCTATTTTGAAAACCCTGGTTTAGGGGCAATTTTGACCCCTTTGTAAACAATGCAAATTTAGGTGCCATTGCTCAGAGCAATGGCACCTAAATTTTCATTGTTTACCAAGAAAAATGAGTTATAAAGACTTTATTGCGAGGTGATTAACCTTGGTAAAGAAATACTAATTTTAGTTACAACCGTTTCACGCCAAGCCCTCGAAGAGGTCTAGATAAGGAGGGGTTACTTTACAGCTATTTCCCCCCCCCCCCCCCCCCCCCCCACAATGTCTCTCTTATTATCCAACCAAACCTTATGATGCGGGTACAAAATAAATCGTCACATTGAGAAATTTAATAAGCAATTTTAGAACGTGCAAAACGCACTGATCTAGAACTTATCTCACTGATATACCATTGAAAACAGCTTAAAACTCGAATCAATCCTTGTTCAGATCATTTCTGTTTTCAATGGTAATTCTGTATTTTGTCATGTCTCACATCAGCATTTATCGTATGAATATATGTTAGGCATGTGCGACCAGTGAAAACCCAGATCAAGAAGCGCATATGCACATTTTGATCTGACTTTGCGCTGTTTGCTAATTCATTACTTATGATGAATTCAGGAAGCTTTTGACAAACACTGTGCATTTGGGTCTTATAGTATCAGCACGCCTCAGAACTACACTAAAGTCGATTTTCCTGGAGGACGACTCATTTATTTTTATTTTTAGTTCACCTGAGAATGAGGTGCGGGTGAGCTTTCGTGATCGCCTACAGTACGGCGTCCGGTGTCCGTCGTCCGTCTGTCCACATCTTCTTTAAACAACATCTCCTCTGAAGCCATGAAACTTATATGTGTATATATAATTGAAACAATGACCGGATTTCGCACAAGTGTTCCTTGTGTGAACATCTATCAAGATTGGTGAAATAATTCCTATCGGTTTAATAAGATGGCCGCCAGGGGGCGGGGTTTGTTTTCCTAATATGCATATGGCGGAACTTTAATAATCTTCTGGACCAAAGTAAATGCCCCATTTCCAAAAATGTTTCCTTTTGTGACCCTCTACCAAGATTTATGAAATTATTCAGATCGCTTGATGAATATGATCGACAGGGGGCAGGCCGATCGTTTTTTTAAGTTGAGTAATTGTGATAGCTGTTTGTCCGGCGTCCGTCGTCTGTCGTCCGTTGTCAATGGGTAGCTATATTCGGTAACAGTTACGTATACAGCTCTCCGGTTAGCTCTATTCGGCGAATAGAGCTCTCTTACCAAATGAGGAGCTTTATTCGGGGTACTTGTTGCTTTTTTTGGATAGAGCTCCCTTTCAAATCCAGCTCCCCGGGTAGCTATATTCCGAAACATTTTCGTATACAGCTCTCCGGTTAGCTATATTCGCCGAATATAGCTCTCGTACTAAATGAGGAGCTGTATTCGGGATACTTGTTGCTTTTTTCGGATAGAGCTCCCCAGCTATCTGATGCAAGATAAAATTCATTTAAATTCATTATATATACAAACACGCGACGAGGAGATGCAGTAGCCATGTAGTAATGATATTTGGCTGGATGGCTGGCTGTTTGGTCTGTCTGTACATGCCCAAAATATATTAGGGGTAGGTGGTTCTTGACATTATGAGGTTGTTTCAGTTCATTCAGTCATTATGGGGTTAAAATTGTATCCTACATGGTATCCTTTTATCCTGGAATAATTTCAAGGTCAATGCACTTTCAGTCAAGGTCACCGACATAAGGTCAAGCGCCCAGCGATGATGTATCATCGACTGACAATGTATAGTACATAACTTCAAACAAATGTCATCCGTAAAATGAGGATGTGTCATGCACAACACCCAGCTCCAACTCCAAAGTTCAAGGTCACACTTTGGTCTCAAAACCTGTGTTCTTCTTTCTTTTTCAATATAAGAGTTTCCACCTCTACGGCAAATTAAGTGATTTCACAATATGTTTTTATGATCGTCTTGAAATCATTTTGTCGCAGAACTTCTAGATGTGTATGCATGTACAACAAATAGGTCTGTCAAGTGAGCATGCCATTAGCCATTTAGCTGACCATCAAGATCGAATACCATGCTTGCTGACCATTCAAAATCGGGTACTATGCTGACGGACCATTCAGGTTGCCATTCGGCTGATCATTCAACGTTTTAATACCATGCTGGCTGACTGTTCAGCTTACCTTTCAAATCAAATACCAGTCTGGGCGACAAGTATAATACCATGCTGGCTGACCATTAAGCTTATCAAAATCAAAATTCAAAATGGAATACCATTATTGGTGACCATTCAGTTTGCCAATCGGCTGACCATTCAAAGTCATTCATTTGACCATTCAAAATCGAATACATTGCTGGCTGACCATTCAACATGACATACGACTTTGAATGGTCAGCTGAAAATGTTCTTCAAATGCACCAAAACTATAAGCCTTTTCCTCAACGGGGGCCATGAACTCATTTGGCCAAATGAGTCACAGCCCAGTACCTGGTTTTCGTCTGACTTCTGTTATATCATCAGTTTGATCAAAGTGTATGCGAGCTGTATTCGACTTTGCATATGCTTTGTTTCGTATACAGCTCGCTTGCTATTCACCGAATAGAGCTACCCCGGGGAGCTATATTCGAAGTGATCTTGATCAAAGTGTATGCGAGCTGTATTCGACTTTGCATATGCTTTTGTTTGTATACAGCTCGCTTGCTATTCATTGAATAGAGCTACCCCGGGGAGTTATATTCGAAGTGAGCTTGATCAAAGTGTATGCGAGCTGTATTCGACTTTGCATATGCTTTTCTTTGTATACAGCTCGCTTGCTATTTATTGAATAGAGTTACCCGGGGGAGCTATATTCGAAGTGAGCTCCATAGGGTGTGATAAAACATCATCTCAATGACCTTACCAGAATGCCTTCAAATTGTTGGGATCCATGCAGAATTCTGGTTACAATGACAACCAAACGAAAAAACTTTAAAATTCTTCTCCTCCCAAACTAATTTGCCGATTTTCAAATAATTTTGTAGAAATGTTTCTTGGGTGAGCTTCTATTAGATTCCTTAAAACCATATTGATTGGTAAAAAAACAAGGCCGCCAGGGGACGCGGCTGTTTTGCCCAATATGGTTTTAGTGGAAAATTAAACAATCTTCTCCTCCGAAAGTGTACGTAAGGGCGATATTCAAATACCTTTTTTAGAAATGTTCCGTTGGTGACCCGCCATCAGATTCCTTAAAGCCATATTGATTTGTCAAAAAACCTGACTGCCAGGGTGTAGGGCTGTTTTGCCTTATATGGTAATAGTGGAAACTTCTCCTCCGAAAGTGTCTGGCGGATTTTCAGATAATTCTGTAGAAATGTACCTCTATTAGATTCCTTCAAACCATGTTGATTGGTCAGACAAACATGTTCACCAGGGAGCTGAGCTGTTTTGCCTTATATGCATTATGTCAATACTTTCAAGGAAATCTTCAGGTGAGCGATTCCAGGGCCATCACGGCCCTCTTGTTATATGAATATATGCTGAAAACTTAAAAAATATTCTTATAAATAATTCTTACAATATATTTGTCCGACTTTCTGTCTTTCCGTCTACCATACGACATATACGTTCCTTTAAATCCTCTTCTCCTAATTACTTCACATAGAAGACATTTGACGTCAGCTGTTCAAGACGACTTTTGAAAACATTGCTATAAAAGGTGAAATTGCTCAAAACGAGTAATTTCACCTTTTATTGCAATATTTTCAACTCTTTAATATTATAAATCTTTCATTTTTCTATATTGGTGTTCGTCTGAAGATTGTAAAGCAGACGACTTATGAAAAGTGAGATAATGAGTTAAGTACATGTAATCCGGTTTACGGAACTATTTCAAACTGCGATAATCACTTGCGATGCTAGCTTCTGGAGACTGCACTCTGTCCCGAAGGTGATTGAAGGAATCAACTGATATCGTCGCCAACGACGGAATTTCGCTTCAAAAAGCCAGGGCTATCCAACTAGTCATACTTTGCTTTTATATTTTATATAAACAACAGTGCTGGAGATTAAAAAGGTCGAAACAAATTCTAATTTCGTGTTTCCTAACACTACCGATGCCGAGGAATATGAAGAGGACTGGGTAAAAAACACATCTAGTGGGGTACTACTACGGTCAGAAAATTTACAGGGTAGGTTGGCGAACTTAATTATCTTAGAAATGGCAAATAAATTATAAAAAAGAGTACCACGTCATACTCAAACCAAACTTTGGATATTTGTGACAAGCGACTTTCAAGATCAATGTGTGCCTCAGCTTATTCGGATCAGAATCTTTCGAACAAAAGCTGCATATCTAAGTATAAAATTGACTGTTGAATCCGCTTGTTGTAAGTGACACTAAGTCGCCACAAAGGGAATTACGTGAATGTTTCTGTCCTTGTGTGCGTAAATCTGGATGCAGGTCGGGATCTTAGATAGTTTAGATAAAAGAGAACAGTAGAATATATTTTATTATTTTTTAAATGGTAATTCTTATGTTTGAAAGCAATGGAGGGTTGAAACATTGGAGGTGTCCGTCCACGCTTGTCCGGGCCATTTGTGGTGATAATGATGTTTTATTCACGCATGAATGATTTATAAGTGTTTATTGATATTTCATGATCTATTAACGGCAATTGAATGTTATTAGTACCGAAATATGCTTATTTATTTGAGCCGTTCCACGAGAAAACCAACATAATGGATTCTGCGTAATATATCGACCCAGATCAGCCTGCGCAGTCTGCGCATGCTAATCTGCGCCAGCACATTCCGTCTCAAGGGGATAGAGGTATAGAGTAATGATTTCCGAAACAGAAAACCAACAGGATGCAAAAAGAGTGTGGCCAGGTCAGCTTGCATGGCATGCTTATGCGGATCTGGGTCGATATTATACGCAGAGTCGATAATGTTGCTTATTTATTTGAGCCGTTCGACGAGAAAACCAACATATTGGTTTCTGCGTTATGTGTCGACCCAGATCAGCCTGCACATTCCGTCTCAGGGGGATAGAGGTATAGAGTAATAATTCCAGAAGCAGAAAAATAAGGAGGCGGAAACTGTCTGTCCGACTTCGCCTGCGTTGCATGCTTAGGCTGATCTGGGTCGATATTTTACGCAGAGTCCACGATGTTGTTTTTCTCGCGGGACGGCTCATATGTCTAATTTCATTGTACAGTGAATACGTCCTACATTACACGGTCATCCATCTACAGAAATATGACAGAAATACTACCAACGTCTCAGGGAAATGACGGGTAACTTCACTTCTACTTTCATTTGTCTTCACATCTATTGCTGTTTCTAATTCCTCGGTTATTGTCTCGCCTGCCTCGACAGGATGACACTTATGGGTCACTTCTCGGTCATCTGTCCGTCATTCCGTCCGTATGTCTGCCATTATGCTCTCATGCTTGGACATATTTGGCAGGCGCTACCACGTATTTTCATTTGAGATCTCTTGATTTGAAGACCCCAAATCAGTAGACGCGGCTCATATGTTTGTTTGCAATAGTCCGGATCACAACTGATATAGAAGGTGTGAACTTGACACGTTAAATAGAGTTACATGAGCCGTCCCGCAAGAAACCCAGCATTATGGACTCTGCGTAATGTATCGATCCAGATCATCCTGCGCAGTCCGCGAAGGCTAATCCGGGCCGACACATTCCGTCTTAGGGGGAAAGATGTATAGATATAGATATAGATATTTTATTTATTGACATAAGCTAATACAGCTTCTAGTCCTATTACAAATTTAACAATAATTTACATGACATGTCACCTTTCAAATAAACAATAAGCAAAGTGTTTATGGAAGAAAGATTGATAATATATAAACAATAAATTATATAAATACTGGTAAGGTTATACTAATCATTTTTGTTAATTGTTAATGTTATTATTTCTTGTGTCTAAAGCGTATTTAATATATTTGGCCAAATCAAACAAAATTTTAGGACTTTTCCTTTGAAACAGTAAAACCATTTTGTGCATAGATGGACGTATATAGTGAAACTTCCTTAAATACAAATTTCTGATACGGTCATATCTGTGATAGAGTGATGATTCCTTAAACAGAAAATCTACAGGAGGCGAAAAGTGTCTGTCCGGGTAAGCCTGTGTTGCATGCTTAAGCTGATCCGGGTCGATACTTTACGCAGATTCCTCAATGTTTGTTTTCCCGTAGGACGGCTCATATATGAGCTGAGCACCATGTAAACCAACCTCGAGAGTATGCGCAACCGGTATAGATTCAGACCACTCTGTACAATCGATCAGTCTAGTCTGAATTTACTGTCAGCCAATTAGTAACACAGGTTTTTCGCAAACCGCTGGCAGCAAACCTTTGACAAACATCATTCAGTTGAACTAGATTACATGGATACACAGGCAGATATTAATCTACAATTGTCATACAGACCAATAGGTTGGATACACTATAGCAAGGTTCATATACGCATATTAAAGTTATGTAAATGTTTGATGAGGTGGACAGATAAAATCATGGGCAGATTGCACAAAGATGCATGCAGATCTTGGTATTCTCTGGTCATCCAATGCCGAAGATTGATATTTGTGCGACACAACCAAGATGTATTGCTTCATCTAGATGATATAAACGAGAAGCTATACTATGGTGAAGTATAGACGAATGGTGCTCTGTGATCGATTGTTTGGTGTTTAACAATGTATCAGTTATATCACGGCGTTTCCTGGGTAAGTTACCAGTACTACTGGTCCATTTGTCCCACCACCAGCCAATCAGTCGTTATGCTAACCCCGCAACCCTAAGCACCAAGGAAAGCAGCTATTTCTACCATTTTTAAAGCATGTGTTATGACCCGGCCGGGGATTGAACCCGAACCCGAGGCGGACGCTCTACCACTAAACCACCTAGGCGGTCGGTGCTCGGTTCACGTGTAGGAAAATACCAGCCTGCGCATCCATGTCGAGGATAAAAATAGATACTGCTTTAAAAAAGTTCTTTTAGACCTTTTGTGACTACTTGGCAAACAATGCAGATCAAGATCAGACAGCGCGTGTGTATTTGCTGATCTTGATATATACACTGGGCGCAAATACGGTTAATATTCGTAGAGCGCGCTTCAAATGTACAAATGGAAGTAGGAGTCAGTGGCTCGGAGTAAGCGCGCCGGCCTCGTATCCTCAGAATGGTTGGGTGTAGTCTGGGTTTTTAGCTCGACTGGCTGAAAGCCAGTCGAGCTTATGTCATATCATGTTATGTCATGGCGAATTGTCCGTGCGTGCGTTCGTGCTTCCGTTAACTTTTGCTTCAAACGACTTCTCCTCCATAACCACTTGGCCAATTCGGATGAAACTTCATGGTTTCCATGGCAACCGAAAGAAAGAAATAGTGTAAACTCAAAAAATCTCCCCCTCCAAAAGTGTCAGGCCGATTTTCAAATAATTTTGTAGAAATGTTCCTTGGGTGACCCTCTGTCACATTCCTTCAAGCCAAGTTGATTGGTCGAAAAACATGCGTGCATGCGTCCGTTAAATTTTTGCTTCAAACGACTTCCCCTCCCTAACCACATCGCCAATTTGGATGAAACTTCATAGGAAACATCCTCTCAGTGTCCTCTCCTAAATTCCTTCAAATTTTATGGATCCATGTAAAATTCTGGTTTCCATGGCAACCGAAAGAAAGAAATATTGTAACCTCAAAAAATCTTCTCCTTTAAAAGTGTCAGGCCGATTTTCAAAAACAATTATAGTAATGTTCCTTGTGTGACCTTCTATCAGATTCCTTCAAGCCAAGTTGATTGGTCGAAAAGCATGGCCGCCAGGGGGCCGAGATATTTTGCCTTTTATGCCTAAATTAAAACTTGAAAAATCTTCTCCTCTGAAAGTGTTTGGCCAATTTTCATTTTTTTTTGGTAAAAATGTTCCTTGGAAGGCCCTATATCAGATTGCTTCAAGCCATGTTGATTGATCAAAAACATGGCCGCCAGATGGCGGTGCTACTTTGCCTTATATGGCTATAGTGAAAACTTAAAAAATCTTCTTCTCCGAAAGTGTCAGGCCGATTTTCAAATAATTTTGTATAAATGTACCTTCGGTGACCCTCTATCAGATTATTTCAAACCATGTTGATTGGTCGAAAAACATGACCGCCAGGGGGTGGGGCTATTTTGCCTTATATGGCTATTGTGAAAACTTGAAAAATCTTATCCTCCGAGAGTGTTTTTCAATTTATTTTGTAGAAATGTTTCTTAGCAGACCCGCTATCAGTTTCCTATAAGCCATGTTGATTAGTCGGAAACCATGGCCGATTTTCAAATAATTTTGTTGAAATGTTCCTTGGGTGACCCTCTATCAGATTCCTTCAAGCCCAGTTGATTGTTCGAAAAACATGATCGCCAGTTGATTAGTCGGAAACCATGGCCGATTTTCAAATAATTTTGTTGAAATGTTCCTTGGGTGACCCTCTATCAGATTCCTTCAAGCCCAGTTGATTGTTCGAAAAAAATGATCGCCAGGAGGCGGGGTTATTTTGCCTTATATGGCTATTGTGAAAACTTAAAAAATCTTCTCCTCCGAAAGTGTTTGGACAATTTTGAAATAATTTTGTAGAAATGTTCCTTAGGAGACCCTCTATCAAGCCATGTTGATTGGTCAAAAACATGGCCGCCAGAGGGCGGGGCTATTTTGCCTTATATAGCATTTTGGAGATTTAATGTTTGCCTTATGGCCGTGGAGCGATACTGGCCCTCTTTGGGCCTCTTGTTTAATTCACTCACCAATCCGGTTTGATTCCTGTAAGAGCTGGGTCAAGTTTTTCGAGCCGAGCCTCAGTAGCTCATTTGGTAGCGACGCGGACTGTCATGCAATGAGTTGTGAGTTCAAACACCAGAGTGATACATAGACCATACTATGTAAGGAATATAGAATAAATATATGTTGAATTAACTGTACATTCACAATGAACGTTATTGCAGGTCTACTAGCAATACCAGAGAAATAAACGGTCCTGTGTTAGCTCTGTCCGTCGATCCACCACTTGGCACGCTTGACCCTCCAGTTACTATCACGTTTCAACATGCAAAGGTATGTTAAAGAGAGTTATTAAAAAAGCAACAACGTTTAACATATTTCACATAGGTTAGTATATGACAGGACAGTGAACATCAATGCTCTTCTGTACATTTAGATAACCACAACGTTTAACACATTTCACATAGGTTATTTTATGAAAGGACAGTAAACACAACGTTTAACCTATTTAACATAGGTTATTATATGAAAGGACAGCGAACACAACGTGTAACACATGTCACATACGTTATAATATGAAAGGACAGTGAACACACCGTTTAACATATTTCACATAGGTTATTATATGAAAGGACAGTGAACACAACGTGTAGCACATGTCACATAGGTTATTATATGACAGGACCGTTAACATAACGTTTAACACATTTCACATATGTTATTATATGAAAGGACAGCGAACACACCGTTTAACATATTTCACATAGGTTATTATATGAAAGGACAGTGAACACACCGTTTAACATATTTCACATAGGTTATTATATGAAAGGACAGCGAACACAACGTGTAACACATTTCACAAAGGTTATTATATGAAAGGACAGTGAACACAACGTGTAGCACATTTCACATAGGTTATTATATGACAGGACAGTGAACACAACGTGTAACACATTTCACATAGGTTATTATATGAAAGGACAGTGAACACAACGTGTAGCACATTTCACATAGGTTATTATATGAAAGGACAGTGAACACAACGTGTAGCACATTTCACATAGGTTATTATATGAAAGGACAGTGAACACAACGTGTAGCACATTTCACATAGGTTATTATATGAAAGGACAGTGAACACAACGTGTAGCACATTTCACATAGGTTATTTTATGAAAGGACAGCGAACACAACGTGTAACACATTTCACATAGGTTATTTTATGAAAGGACAGCGAACACAACGTGTAGCACATTTCACATAGGTTATTATATGAAAGGACAGTGAACACAACGTGTAGCACATTTCACATAGGTTATTATATGAAAGGACAGTGAACACAACGTGTAGCACATTTCACATAGGTTATTATATGAAAGGACAGTGAACACAACGTGTCGGACATTTCACATAGGTTATTATATGAAAGGACAGTGAACACAACGTGTAGCACATTTCACATAGGTTATTATATGAAAGGACAGTGAACACAACGTGTAGCACATTTCACATAGGTTATTATATGAAAGGACCGTGAACATAACGTTTAACACATTTCACATAGGTTATTATATGAAAGGACCGTGAACATAACGTGTGACACATTTCACGTAGGTTATTATATGAAAGGACAGCGAACACAACGTTTAACACATTTCACATAGGTTATTATATGAAAGAACAGTGAACACAACGTTTAACATATTTCACATAGGTTATTATATGAAAGGACAGTGAACACACCGTTTAACATATTTCACATACGTTATAATATGAAAGGACAGTGAACACACCGTTTAACATATTTCACATAGGTTATTATATGAAAGAACTGTGAACACAACGTTTAACACATTTCTCATAGGTTAGTATATGAAAGAACTGTGAACACAACGGTTAACACATTTCACATGGGTTAGTATATGAAAGGACATTGAACACCAATGCACTGCTGTACATTGTACATACACTTAGCCTTGTTGATAATCACGAATACTAAACAATTCAGAAATGTCTGTATACTCTTACTCTAACTTGATTGTGTGTACATGTGAACAAGTCAGACAGCTTCTATCTGGCCTAGTTCAATGTGTGAACAGTGAATATTCAGAAATGTACAGACACTTTCTAACGTCCCTGCAGCATGCGACTTTTGAAAACATTGTGGCATAAATAGAAAATCCTCATAATGAGCAATTGCGCCTTTTGCTACCATGTTTTCAGCTCTCTATAATAATTACACTTTCATAGATATATATATTATCTATAATTGGTCAAAGCTGTAGATTTGTTATATGTAGGAGATGGCATAATAAGGGTTGGTGAATAATACGGGTCCTGTTCATACTGCGTGAACAGGCATGTGTCCATATCATATCTCTGAATGAACTTGTCTATCTTTAGGCTTTTCCGCTTTTCCGTCCGTGGTACCGTGTTATATTGATGTGATATAATCCCTGAATTTCGAAGCGGATGTTTAAATGATCGTCTATCAGGCGAATAGGAAAGACTGATCAGACTGGGCGTATCTTCACTGGTCGATAATCTCCGAATGTCCGTTTTTGTGTCCTTGTTACATTTTGTTATTTTTTTTCAACAGAGGGGTTTACTCAATGCCACGTGTAACTTCTGGAAATTTTCATCGTAAGTATGAACTACCAGTTTTTGTTTTTTTCGTATTCATTTTTCACATTCATAAACAAATGTAAATTAGTCAAAGCCAAACACATCTTTGTGAATTCCTAATAAAAAAGGTTCAAATGACCATGCTTTATCACCAAAAGTAGTGCGTGTAAGTTTCTATAGCATAAATACTATACCAATAGTTACCCTAATGCCAAAATAGTTTTGTCCAAAATGAAAAAAAGAGGTTCCTGGCATTTGGGATCAGAGAGCGGGGCCATGTTTTCACCAACAATTCTAAATGAATTCTAACTTCTAAAGATAAAGAATATTTGAATTTTAAAGTCACACTATTTCTGATTGGGGTTAGTCGCATATGGTTTAGCTATTTAGAAAGAGTGTTACTTTATATGTTAATTTAAAATGAATTAAAATATAAAATTGAGCATTGGGTTGATAACTCTCCCAGCTGTCCTTGTTCAATCCCTACTCGCAGTGAGTGGTCATCACTCCGTATGAAAGGTAGTGCACTCCAGAATATAGATAGTATAGTCAAAGCTTTAAAACTGTTCAAAAGTTGTCTTGAAATATTAGAATCATAATTCTGGGATAAAATTAGAGTAATAGTTTAACTTTCCAGTACAATAAACATCTAACTGTTGTTTGTGTATGTTTCATTGTTACTGGGTAGTCATACTCAGTAAGCCAAATTTTGTACATTTTCATGACTTTCAATTGACTGTATTTCAACATTTACTTCCAAAATAGTTTTGAACTATTTATTTATTACTTTGTTGTCACTATAAGCAATATTTACTGAATTTTCAACATTTCAAATGTTTTATCCATCTCGAGCACCTTTAAAGCATTTTCAAAATGTGGGACAATCGAGAAGACACCATGGTAAGGTACAGTGCATAGCCTTCTAGTTGTTAGTAGTAGTGGCCTAGTCATAAACAGGTAGTGCATAGCCTTCTAGTTGTTAGTAGTAGTGGCCCAGTCATAAACAGGTAGTGCATAGCCTTCTAGTTGTTAGTAGTAGTGGCCCAGTCATGAACAGGTAGTGCATAGCCTTCTAGTTGTTAGTAGTAGTGGCCCAGTCATGAACAGGTAGTGCATAGCCTTCTAGTTGTTAGTAGTAGTGGCCCGGTCATGAACAGGTAGTGCATAGCCTTCTAGTTGTTAGTAGTAGTGGCCCGGTCATGAACAGGTAGTGCATAGCCTTCTAGTTGTTAGTAGTAGTGGCCCAGTCATAAACATGTAGTGCATAGCCTTCTAGTTGTTAGTAGTAGTGGCCCGGTCATGAACAGGTAGTGCATAGCCTTCTAGTTGTTAGTAGTAGTGGCCCGGTCATGAACAGGTAGTGCATAGCCTTCTAGTTGTTAGTAGTAGTGGCCCGGTCATGAACAGGTAGTGCATAGCCTTCTAGTTGTTAGTAGTTTTGGCCAAGTCATGAACAGGTGGTGTGTCTGTTACAAATATATATAAGCCTACTAGTTGTTAGTAGTAGTGGCCCAGTCATGAACAGGTTATGTGTCTGTTACAAATATATATAAGCCTACTAGTTGTTAGTAGTAGTGGCCCAGTCATGAACAGGTTATGTGTCTGTTATAAATATATATAAGCCTACTAGTTGTTAGTAGTAGTGGCCAAGTCATGAACAGGTGTTGTGTCTGTTATAAATATGTATAAGCCTACTAGTTGTTAGTAGTTTTGGCCAAGTCATGAACAGGTGATGTGTCTGTTATAAATATGTATAAGCCTTCTAGTTGTTAGTAGTAGTGGCCCAGTCATGAACAGGTTATGTGTCTGTTACAAATATATATAAGCCTACTAGTTGTTAGTAGTAGTGGCCAAGTCATGAACAGGTGATGTGTCTGTTATAAATATGTATAAGCCGTTCCACGAGAAAACCAACATTATGGACTCTGCGTAGAGTATCATCCCGGATCAGCATAAGCATGCTGTGCAGGCTAACCCGGGCAGACACTTTTCGCCTCCTGTGGATTTTCTGTTTCAGGAATCATTACTACACTATACCTGTATCCACCTGAGACGGAACGTGTAGCACAGGCTTATCTGGGTCGATATATTAAACAGAGTCCATACTGTTGGTTTTCTCGTGGAACGGATCATATATATCTTCGAATTTCTGTCTCATGTACCTATCTTACGAGTGATATACAGATATTTATATTCATATCACAACCAAGTGGTATACTGGTAGAGCGTCCGCCTCGTGTGCGGGAGGTCACGTGTTCGATCCCCGGTCAAGACTTTTAAAATGGTAGTAATGGCTGCCCTACTTGGCGCTCAGAATTGCGGGGTTATCATTACAACTGGCTAGCTGTTGTCAGGATACATGGACCAGTAGTACTTGTAACTTACCAAGGAAACGCCGTGATATAACTAAAAAATTGTTGAAAGCGGCGTAAAAGAAGAATTACTTTTACACAATAAATCTGACTATTTGAATTTTGGAAGCTTCAGAAGTATTTGGGTTGGTTTACTTCTATATGTGTAATTAGGCTCTCCGAATGCATATATAGTCATGGTGTTGTTCACTTAATGGTCTATGCGTTTTGTCTTTGCATGCGTCCGTTCGGCCGTTTTCTTGTGCGGGTTATTTCTCAACAACTACTAACTGAACTTCAATAAAGCTCAAATAGAAACTTTAATACGTAGAGCAGATCTGCTGATTATCAAATTGTTCAGATTTAATTGTTTTAACGTTCCTTTGATATTTTAAAACCCAATTTCGGAAGAACATCCATCGGTATTACGGATTTAATTTTACAGAAACGGTACCGGGTTCTGGTCCACAGACGGATGTACCGTTGTCTCTAGCAACGAAACAATCACGGTGTGTGAATGTGATCATCTCACTAACTTTGCCGTGCTGATGAGCCCCTTTCAAGCGGTAATACATTTTATTTTCACCATTATTTTCTAAAGATACCTCTGATTTTCCTTCGAATTTATAAAGTTACGTCTTAATTTTAGATGTAATTACGTGTAGTTTGATTTTATTGGTCAATTATTAATGCTATATATGTAACCTACGAACTAGTTGGTGTTTAATTCAACCTGTTCCGCATGTAGACGCTTTCTAGACGACTCTTCAAAACATTATGACAAAAGGAAAAAATGCTCATAATTAACAATTTCCCCTTTTGCCACAATGTTTTCATCTCTATTTAATATTAATGATTACAAAAGACCGTGTCGGTGATCCATTTTACTGTAATACTGTATTAACTCTTAACCCTGTCCTTCATATAGATGCGTCCAATGGTTTTTCGGGTATGTTTTCAAACTCGTCTGCTGCAGATTAGTTGTGTGTGGGAAAGGGTTAAATACATTTTTTTACTGTAGGCTGATGCATACTCTCTTCCACTCCGAATCATCTCGATAGTCGGGATATCTGTGTCGATCTTAGGTCTGGTTGTTACGATATCCCTGCATCTGTTCTTGTGGAGGTATAGTATAATTTACTTTTAAGCAGTCATTGAAAGTACTTTCGGATTTCACTGGTCCGAAAAATCCTAATTGGCTGGTTACGTTATATACATTACATGTAAAAACATTGGCCAAAGGATATTTCCTTCGCTAGCCTGAACAAAAGATACTAGCCAGGGACCATATGACCAGAGTCCAATTCCACCAACCTTAATTAGCGTTAAGTAATACTTAAACGCATATTTCTTACTGTTTGCTTCCGTAATAAAAATGCCAAAATATTTTATTTCTTAACAAGAGTTGTTAGTTAGCAAGGTAACTATTTATGTCAACTTAGTCATGTACTTATATACATTCCACCATTCATGTTTTACACAATATGTAGGAAACAAATATAATGAAAGATGTTTATAAGTATTTAAGTATTACTTAGCGCTATGAAATGTTAATGGAATTGGACCAGGTGCTAATATCCCAGACTGCATTTAAGTCACAACACACAGAAACCCCACATACGTTCCGGGACTGAGATAAGTGATCCGGACCTTCTCCGTAATGTAGTTGTTAAAGCGTTCGCCTCGGCAATTGGGGATCAGGGTTCGATCCCCGGTCGAGTCTTACCACAGACTTGCTGTCCTTCCCTGTCGTTCAGGGTTGCTGGTATAGCAACTCGAAGGGTGCATCGGTATCAGGGGGAAATTCAAAACTCTTGTCACATGAGAAATGGAGTAGCCTGTTTTTTACAATGGAAGAGTCTGCTCTGGGGAATTCGGATTTGCAGGAGTTATACATGTAGCGGCGTAAAACACCATTCAAATAAACAAAACCAGGTTCTTCCATGAGTGACGTCTAATCACGTAGACATTCTCAGCGCTTCTGAAGAAATTTGATCAAACAAATGTCTTTTCTTTTGTGAAATCCGATCGAAACTGGTAGTAATTTCAAACTCTCACAACCTTTTTCCAATATACAATACATATGTTGACGCCTCTGTAGCAGACGATATAAATGTTGTAAAAATTGTGACAAAAGAAGATATTGCTGATAATAAGTATTTTTTTTACATTGTGATGATTTTTACGATATAAAATAGATATATGAGTTATGACAGAAAACACACAGGAGGCGAAAAGTGTCTATCCGGTTAAGCCTGCGCGGCATGCTTAAGCTTATCCGGGTCGATACTTTACGCAGAGTCAACAATGTTGGTTTTTATCTCGGAACGGCTCATATCAATATATCTGCGTAATGTATCGACCAGATCAGCCTGCGCTGTCCGCGCAGACTGATCCGGCCGACACATTCCGTCTTAGGGGGATAGATGTATAGAGTAGTTATTCCTGAAACAGAAAATCCACAGGAGGCGAAAAGGGTTTATCTGGGTAAGCCTGCGCGGCATGCTTAAGCTTATCCGGGTCGATACTTTACGCAGAGTCAACAATGTTGGTTTTTATCTCGGAACGGCTCATATATCCGGAATTGATGACTACAGTATGAATGTATATTAAATTCTCTCCTTGATCCGGCTGAGGCCGAGTTCCGGTAGCTCAGTCGGCAGCGACGCGGCCTGTCAATCGAGGAATTGTGAGTTCGAATCACAGCTCGGTCAACATATTTTTTCCAGCGTTTGACAAAAGCGTCATTCGTCTTTCGCCAATGGGATAACAGTCTATGTGGAAAAGCAGCCAGTTGCTTGGAATGTATGTTGTGTGGAGTACTGGTGCGAAAAAGCTTAGAATCACATGCGTAGGTAAACTGGCCTCCATGATATTACTGATCAATTGTTGAAAATAAATAAATAAATAAATAAGTAAATAAATAAATAAATAAATATAAATAAAATAAATAAATAAATAAATAAATAAAATTTAAACTATGATCCTTCTGACTTTAGATATGTGAAGAACGATAGAGTGGTGATACTGATCAACCTGTGTATAGCTTTATTAGCGTCTTACGTTATATTTATTGGAGGAGTGGACCGTACAGAGAGCAGGGTAAATTTTCATTTTCACATTTTACTGATATTAACAACTCTTTTTCACTTATAACACTTCTGCAGCAGACAACTTTGAATTCACCTAAGGAAAATATGAAAGGAGTCTTATGGTATAGTGTTGAAAACATTGTGTCATGAGCCGTTTTACCTTTTGTTTGATTGATTGTTTGTTTGTTTGGTGTTTATCGCCACTTTCAACATTATTTATTTTATATCACAGCTGTTCCCTTGGTAAATTACCAGTTCTACTTGTCCATTTGTCCTGACTGCAACCTGTCAGTCGTAATGCTAAGCACGCAACCCTGAGCGCCAAGGAGGGCCGTCATTACTACCATTTTGTCAAAATGTTTTTAAATTTATTTAATTATTGGTCTTTCATTTATATCTAGTATTTTCGTTTTTTTTGGGGAAGATGTTTTCAAAGTCATCCAATGCACGTGGAGTATGGTTAAAGGATAATAGACCAATTGATAAAGGAAGAAAATCAATTTGAGCACGTTATTGAGTGGGTTCGACATCATTTCTTTTCTTTTAATAAATCATCTAAATATGGTACAGCTTTATTTATAAAATGTTTAATTGTGGAATAAATTTGAAAAGATTCTGGCAAAGGGAGAAATTGCTCATCATGAGCAATTTCTCCTTTTGACGTAATGTTTTCAAAGATTGTTTGTTTGTTTGTTGCAGAGGCGTCACAAACTGCCTTATGGGAAAAGTTTAAAGTCTCGTAAAGTTGGTTAAGGGAACGGGTCTTTTTAGAGACTCCTTTTCCCGATGCACTGTTTATTTCTTCTCGTTCAACAGGAATCCTGTGCGGCAGTAGCGGCCATGTTGCAGTATATCTATCTGGTGGTATTTTTCGTCATGTTAGCGGAGGGGATTGAGATCAGCTCCAGTGTATTATTTGTATTTTCAAAAAGATCCAAAGTAAAATTATTACTCATTTTAGCATGGTGTAAGTACATTTACCAAATAAAGCCCTCTCAGGGAGTGTTAAAATCCCATTTATTTTAAGTAAATATCATATGACACTACTAGTTTGGTTTCCAGTCTTACGCTCAAGTCTTTGTTACAGCGAGGAAACCAAACAATGCAAATGACATCACGTCAGCCGTTTGACGTTATACGTTTGTCACTTTGGCGCCAAAACCGGCAAATTACATGTAGAAATATGCGAAACGGCATGTACATCTTTTCAAAAATACGCCTCATAAATCACTTAATGTGATAACTAGATTATCTCATTCGTGTTTATTTGGTATCATTTTTAGCTAGCATATTCGACGAAATAGGGGAGCTTATGTAGTCACCCCGGCGTCCGCGTCGCGTTGGCGTTGGTGTTGGTGTTGGCGTTGGCGTTGGTGTTGGCGTTGGTGTTGGCGTTGCCAGCTTGGTCAAACCTTTGCGTGCAAGGCCTTTTTTCAGACACTGTGTATGCTGTTGCTTTGAAACTTCACACACTTATTCAGAGTCAGTAGGTGACCTCGTATGTCAAGTCCTATAACTCTGGAATGGATTTTTACTGAATTGTGCCTCTTTTTGGACTTAGCATTTTGGTCAAACCTTTGCGTGCAAGGCCTTTTCTCAGACACTGTGTATGCTGTTGCTTTGAAACTTCACACACATATTCAGGGTTATTAGATGACTGAATTGTGCAACTTTTTGGACTTAGAATTTTGGTCTAATTACTAAGCTAATAATATTTATCTCCATGGACCTAATTTTCAAAACTCCTTATTACGTCCTATTTGAAGAACTGGCGTGCTTATGTAGTCAACCCATGTTCACCGTTGTAGCACGCCTATTTGAATAATAGGGGCGCTTAAGTAGCCACCCAGGCTTTGGCGTCAGCGTTGCCAGGTTAAGATTTGCATGCAAGTATTGAAAATGTGTGATATCTCGCAATAAATAATAGTGTGTTTTATCTGATACTGTAAGTCTTCGGTATTATGTTCACTATCGGCATACATCGTATATAAACACATTTACAGATTTAAAAGGCCGAAAAGGGCCTGTATGGACCATTTGCATGCAAGTATTGAAAAGGTGTAATATCTTGCAATAGGTGATACTGTGTGACTTTACCTAATGCTATAACTGTTCTGAAGTAGGCCCTGATAGACGATGGCCCTGATAGGCGAGCTATATTGTCTTCCGACAACTCTTGTTAATAAATTCGTTAACTAAGCTGAATATGAAGCTCGCCAAGGTTCGTGGCATATCATCTTAGCAAACTAGTTTATTATGAAGGATAATAAATAATCCTCTATGCCTGTTAACGTTTCCAACATTCAGACGTTATTCGACGCAATTTGAAGAAGAAGTCTTTTGAAAACTTTTGAAAACTTCATATTGAGTTTTTAGCTTGTCTGAATTTCACAACAATAACAACGAGCTATTATCGTTACATGGTCGGCGACGTCGTCGTAGGCGTGGTTTATGTCTTGCGTTTAAGTCACTTACATGCAAATTATCATAGGTATCAAACGAACACTAGAATGAAGGAAAGGTTAACAAGTTATACAACCCCGTCATGTATTTTGACTGGATTATTGCCCCTTCTTAGAAAAACTCACTAATGTCACACAACAGTTTTTTAACAGTGAACATAGGTAGTATAATAAATATTTTTAGTACAGTTAACATGATGTAACCATAATGTGTTTATAGTACAACTTTAAGAAGATATTTAATGCAATTATGTTTTGGGGGTCCTGGGGTCAATGTCACTATTACTAAAAAAAAAGGTATTATATTCAATATTGACATTTATAAAGACGTTTTATTGCAATTGTTCATGGTCAATGATTTTTATCTAAAAATAGATGCGTCAAAATTCTTTTTTAGGTTGGAAAGGGTTAATTCGATTTTGTACTGTTGACGGTCTATTCATAACCGTTGTCTGGAGGCAACTTTTGAAAACATCCTGACAAAAAAAGAAATTGCTCAAAACAAGCAATTTGTCCTTTTGCCACAATGTTTTCAACTCTTTTTAATAATTGAACTCTCATTTATGGAGATTTTATACGTTTTTGTGTAGATGTTTTCGAAGTCGTCTGCTTCAGATTTGTTGTGTGTGAGAAAGGGTAAAGTTGTAATTGGCAATAGTATTAAAACTTCCGAATGTGTGTTTACATATGACGTGGTTCCTTTTCCTTTGTACAGTTCTTCCTGCAGTCATAGTGGGAATATCGCTAGGAGTAACGAAAGCCAAGGGATATGGT
>JASEVX010000005.1:20492808-20568999 GCA_031761405.1 Serripes groenlandicus
AAGGCGATGCTCAGAAAAAGAACAAAGACAAGTTTGCGTAAGTTTAAACCTTTACACATTCCACACATCTCCAGCAGACGACTGGACTGGACTGGACTGGATTGAATAATAAAAAGACAAACATATGGACATCTCTTTAGATTAAAGTCTAATTATTTTAAAGAAATCATACAGACAAACGAAAGGATTGTTCATTATGAGCAATTAACCATTTTGTCCACAATGTTTCAAAAGTCTTCGGCTGCAGATGCGTCAAAAATGCGTCTCTATGCGGGAAATACTTAACTTTATGTCACACTACTATAGTATAAACCGGTCATCATTTGCCTACCACAGACATCTTTTAGCGACTCCACAATAAAAACGTTTTGTTTCAAGTTAGGTGAATGTTACAATTATTTCCTTAGTGTCTTAAATGGAGATAACTTTTTTATATTTTCCCGCTTGCAGACGCATTTTAACGTATCAGGAGCATGCGATTTATTATCCCTTCGCGACGAGGTCGTTGAAGGTATAAAGGGATCCTCCCATCGATCTCATCGCTCTAGCGACTTCATTTCTTCTCCAGCATCATTTCGTGTTCTGATTCGCATTTTATCGACGTAGGTCCAATGTCAAGGTCGCAGTTACTATAATACGTCTGTACGAAACGGCCTTATCGCTCTAGCACTTTCTTTTGTAGACGGAATTCCTTCATACTTCATTCACAGATTCAGTGTCAAAAGAGCATGGACGGGGTCTTGTTTTACCGACCTCTGTAAAGGTCTAGGTCACAGTGTCCATAATGCATCTGTATGAAACGACGTCAATCATCGCTTTAGCAATTCATTTGTCGACGGACTTCCTTCATACTTCATACACAGGTTAAGAGTCCAGAGAGCTTGGACGGGTTCACGTTTTACCGACTTATGTGAATGTTTCAAAAGTCAAGGTCACAGTGACTATAATGCGTCAATATGAGGTCACCGCTATATCACTTTCATTTCTGATCGGAATCCCTTCATACTGCATGCGCTGGTTTGATATCAAGAGGGCTTGTACAGGTTCGCGTTTCATTTACCAATGTCAAAGGTCAAGGTCATAGTGATTAATATGCATCTGTTCGAAACAAGACTGCGATAGGATTCATTACGTCGTCACTGCTATTGTTATATGTTCAAGGTCGACGTTGCATTTAATGTAATTATTATGTAGATGCATATGTTGCAACCGCAGCTGTTGAATAGGGCTTCATATACACGAATGGCATGGAAAACTTGTTATGTAAGATATCATTTCCAAGATGATGCAAATTTACCAGACAACACTTTGATGTAATGTTGTTTTATTGGATCATCCCTCGTATATATATACACTAAATATATATATCAAGCCATATACAGTGAATGTTTGTTCCATTCCCACATATTTATAACAAAGTGGCAGCAAACGATTTTGAAAACATTGCGTCAAAAGTGTAGAAATTCTATAAATACAAGAACAATTATTAAATAAAATTTGAAAACATTGTTGAAAAAAGGAGAATTTGCTTATATGAGGGAAAGGGTTTAATAATCATATATATTCGACAGGACAAGTATTCGATCGCTGTGTGTGTTGATGCCATTGATGGGCGTGACTTGGATAATAGGGATATTCAATATCAGTGATAGTTTTTATTGGATACAATATATGTTTGCCATATGTAACGGGCTGCAGGTAGGAATGAGTGTTACAGTTTGTCTTTTATTTAGAAACTACTTCATTTGAGCTCGTCCATTGGAAAAGGCATCAGTTTGCTTTGTAAACTCAGCCTGTGTATCCACAAAGTCTAAACAAGAATCCAATTGATTGATTGATTGTTTGGTGTTTAACGCCGCTTTCAACAATGTTTCAGTTATATCACGGCGTTTACTGAGTAAGTAACCAGTACTTCTGATCCATTTATCCTGACACCAGCCAGTCAGTCGTAATGCTAACCCCGCAACCTTGAGCACAAAGGAGAGCAGCCACTGCTACCATTTTAAAGTACAGGATTCCATTTATGTTCACATATTACTAACTAACTTTAGTCTGTTTAAAGATTCTGTCAACTTGTGTTTATTCTGATAGGACGGACCAGATGTTCAGGTTGTTGTGAACAAACTTATATTTTTGTACTCTTTCCCATGGAGGAATCCGCCGTCGCCTTATGGTTAACGTCGGGGATTTGTAACCGGCGTGACGGGTTTGATTCCCATTCGCGGCGCTTCTATGGTGGAGTGCCCTTGGGCAAGGCACATTTCCTAGCCTAGTACTGGTTTGTTTACCCAGGGATAATGAATAAGTGAACTGTCGCCGCGATATAACTGTAATAATTTAAAACCCCAACAAAACAAATCTTTCCCATGGACGGAATCATTTAGAGTTATTTATTTTAATGTTCATCCATTAACACCCAATTACAGCCTATGTTGTGGTTCTCGAAATAGATATCTCGCCGAGACGATTCCCCTAGTAACTGCAACAGAATGTTGGGGTCGAATACGAATTTAAAATCATGTGCTCCATTTTAATTGATCAGCTTCATTTACATTTTCTTCAACATCTAAAAAATAAAAATGTGAGGGGTTGTTTTTTCAAGTTACATCAATATACACAGATACAGATGAACTTTTTGCAATAAGTTAGTATTTTCTTATTTGCTTAATCCTAAAAAAGTTTGATATAAATATATTTGATATATTTATATTAATGTTTTGTTTCTTTTGTTGGATAGAGCTTGGACAAATCATAGCAAAAATAATATTCATCTTCCAAATCGTATAATGCACAAGATTGTCATTTCCAATAGTTCTTTCAGATTTGCTCTGGCTACCAATTAAAATGAAGAAAAGACAGTCTTAGCTTACATTTGGTAGATGACTGTCTAATTGGTTTAGTTTCTAATATGTATAGATACCTTGATCGCGATAAATCAGTCTTAGATGAACTGTTTTAATACATGAGAATGTGTTGCTGGGTGTCTATTTGTTTGACATCGATATATGATTATATCTTTAAGCATATGAGAAAGGAAAGGTACTTGTATAAATATGTTTACTGCAACCGTTTGTTCAAACACTCACAACACTCAAAACATTTATAGTAAAACTATAGGTCTGCGAAACCTGAACAAACACTCAAAATGATGCCTTTCATTTGACCAGTGACATAACTATTTCTTGTTATTTCCATACGTCGATGAGTAACTATTGTAGAGACATGTAATATACAGTTCGTTGGTCTCAGATCATACAGGTTTAGCCTATATTTAATAATACGGATATGTCTACTTATCTAAAGTGTACTAAGTTCCGAAATAGAATTTTGTTGAAATTACAGAATTGTATATGCCCGTATGCACATGAACTAGCCTAGTAGTGGTCAATCATATACATGAACTAGTCTTGTAGTGGTCAATCATACAGGGAGCATGTATACATGAAGTAGTCTTGTAGTGGTCAATCATACAGGGAGCATGTATACATGAACTAGCCTAGTAGTGGTCAATCATACAGGGAGCATGTATACATGAACTAGTCTAGTAGTGGTCAATCATACAGGGAGCATGTATACATGAACTAGTCTTGTAGTGGTCAATCATACAGGGAGCATGTATACATGAACTAGCCTAGTAGTGGTCAATCATACAGGGAGCATGTATACATGAACTAGCCTAGTAGTGGTCAATCGTACAGGGAGCATGTATACATGAACGTGCCTAGTAGTGGTCCATCATACAAGGATCATGTATACATGAACTAGCCTAGTAGTGGTCAAACATACAGGGAGCATGTATACATGAACTAGCCTAGTAGTGGTCAATCATACAGGGAACATATATACATGAACTAGTCTAGTAGTGGTCAATCATACAGGGAGCATGTATACATGAACTAGTCTTGTAGTGGTCAATCATACAGGGAGCATGTATACATGAACTAGTCTAGTAGTGGTCAATCATACAGGGAGCATGTATACATGAACTAGCCTAGTAGTGGTCAATCATACAGGGAGCATGTATACATGAACTAGCCTAGTAGTGGTCAATCATACAGGGAGCATGTATACATGAACATGCCTAGTAGTGGTCAATCATACAGGGATCTTGTATACATGAACTAGCCTAGTAGTGGTCAAACATACAGGGAGCATGTATACATGAACTAGCCTTGTAGTGGTCAATCATACAGGGAGCATGTATACATGAACTAGTCTGTTAGTGATCAATCATACAGGGAGCATGTATACATGAACTAGCCTAGTAGTGGTCAATCATACAGGGAGCATGTATACATGAACTAGCTTAGTAGTGGTCAATCATACAGGGAGCATGTATACATGAACTAGCCTAGTAGTGGTCAATCATACAGGGAGCATGTATACACGAACTAGCCTAGTAGTAGTCAATCATACAGGGAGCATGTATACACGAACTAGTCTTATAGTGGTCAATCATACAGGGAGCATGTATACATGAACTAGTCTAATAGTGGTCAATCATACAGGGATCATGTATACATGAACTAGTCTAGTAGTGGTCAATCATACAGGGATCATGTATACATGAACTAGTTTAGTAGTGGTCAATCATACAGGGATCATGTGTACATGAACTAGTCTAGTAGTGGTCAATCATACAGGGATCATGTATACATGAACGTGCCTAGTAGTGGTCAATCATACAGGGATCATGTATACCTGAACTAGCCTAGTAGTGGTCAAACATACAGGGAGCATGTATACATGAACTAGCCTAGTAGTGGTCAATCATACAGGGAGCATGTATACATGAACTAGTCTAGTAGTGGTCAATCATACAGGGAGCATGTATACATGAACTAGTCTTGTAGTGGTCAATCATACAGGGAGCATGTATACATGAACTAGTCTAGTAGTGGTCAATCATACAGGGAGCATGTATACATGAACTAGCCTAGTAGTGGTCAATCATACAGGGAGCATGTATACATGAACTAGCCTAGTAGTGGTCAATCATACAGGGAGCATGTATACATGAACTAGCCTAGTAGTGGTCAATCATACAGGGAGCATGTATACATGAACTTGCCTAGTAGTGGTCAATCATACAGGGAGCATGTATACATGCACTTGCCTAGTAGTGGTCAATCATACAGGGATCATGTATACATGAACTAGCCTAGTAGTGGTCAAACATACAGGGAGCATGTATACATGAACTAGACTTGTAGTGGTCAATCATACAGGGAGCATGTATACATGAACTAGACTTGTAGTGGTCAATCATACAGGGAGCATGTATACATGAACTAGTCTTATAGTGGTCAATCATACAGTGAGCATGTATACATGAACTAGTCTAATAGTGGTCAATCATACAGGGATCATGTATACATGAACTAGTCTAGTAGTGGTCAATCATACAGGGATCATGTATACATAAACTAGTCTAGTAGTGGTCAATCATACAGGGAGCATGTATACATGAACTAGCCTAGTAGTGGTCAATCATACAGGGAGCATGTATACATGAACTAGTCTAGTAGTGGTCAATCATACAGGGAGCATGTATACATGAACTAGCCTAGTAGTGGTCAATCATACAGGGATCATGTATACATGAACTAGCCTAGTAGTGGTCAAACATACAGGGAGCATGTATACATGAACTAGCCTAGTAGTGGTCAATCATACAGGGAGCATGTATACATGAACTAGTCTGTTAGTAGTCTGTTAGTGGTCAATCATACAGGGAGCATGTATACATGAACTAGCCTAGTAGTGGTCAATCATACAGGGATCATGTATACATGAACTAGCCTAGTAGTGGTCAATC
This sequence comes from Serripes groenlandicus, assembly GCA_031761405.1. Lineage (NCBI taxonomy): Eukaryota > Metazoa > Mollusca > Bivalvia > Cardiida > Cardiidae > Serripes > Serripes groenlandicus. Next base: position 20,498,627 of record JASEVX010000005.1, read on the forward strand.
ATACAGGGAGCATGTATACATGAACTAGCCTAGTAGTGGTCTATCATACAGGGAGCATGTATACATGAACTAGCTTAGTAGTGGTCAATCATACAGGGAGCATGTATACATGAACTAGCCTAGTAGTGGTCAATCATACAGGGAGCATGTATACATGAACTAGTCTTATAGTGGTCAATCATACAGGGAGCATGTATACATGAACTAGTCTAATAGTGGTCAATCATACAGGGATCATGTATACATGAACTAGTCTAGTAGTGGTCAATCATACAGGGATCATGTATACATGAACTAGTCTAGTAGTGGTTAATCATACAGGGAGCATGTATACATGAACTAGCCTAGTAGTGGTCAATCATACAGGGAGCATGTATACATGAACTAGTCTAGTAGTGATCAATCATACAGGGACCATGTATACATGAGCCGTTCTACGAGAAAACCAACACTATGCGCGGCATGCTTAGGCTGCTCCGGGTCGATACTTTACGCAGAGTCCACAATGTTTGTTTTCTCGTGGAACGGCTCAAATGTTCTGTTGTCGTGATAATACTGAAATACTACATGTACATAGAAAACGGCTGAAAAGCCCAATAAACAAACTCACAAAAGTGCCTATGAACTCCGCATTCTATTAAATGTATACACTAACAAAGATGTATTGTATATTTCAGGGATTTTTCATCTGTTTAATTCACTGTGCATTTAATCATCAAATTAAACGAGCATTAGCTATTCGACAGAAACGAAGATCATCTACAACATTCTCATCTTCTACGGTACGTATGTCAATTATCTTTGGGCTATCTTACATGGGGTAATTCAATGTTAATTAATTATCATCTTAAGCTCTATCCTCGTGTTTTAATTATAACAACTTAACTGTTTAAAGGATTGACAAAAGTCATTGTACTTGGCGCCATTCCTTTCCCACCAATAATCTAAATAGTATTTGAGGTAAGGTTGCCAGTTGGCTAGGAAGAATACTGTGTCGAGTTTTTATTTGAGTTAACAACACATGCTTGTTGATATACTGCCATGCTGTTGAAAACGGTTTTGAATTCCAATCAACCAACTTTACTGTTTAGTCATTCCAACTTAAGTTGATTTCTCGAAAGGAACAAATACAAAAACACTCTACATACTTTGCTGTTAAAAGATACTTGTATTCAAGTAACATCAATTTGTATTGCAGTTCAAGAAGAGTAATAAATCGAAACGAACATCAACAATGAAAGGTATTGTAACATTCTATTTCAAATGTTAGTCTTAGCACAATTACTATATCGAGACATTATAATTTCATTTTGCTTGTTCCGCGTACATGTCAAATATGCATACAAGCAGCCTCTAGCATGCCAGATATAAACAATATATAAACATAAGATACAATGGATGCACAAACTAACTTGTTCGTTCCGAAAACCATATTATTGGTTTTTCATATAAATAGCAAGTGTACGAAGACTTTGATCAGCATGTCCCTCGGAATAATATCATTGGATGCTTCACTTTCTGACTACAGAAATGTAAAATGTATCTACTAAGTCCAGTGTTGAACATGCCTTGGTAACTAACCAAGGTGGTTGCTCGTTATATCTGTATTAACGCTTTCTAACTACGGGTTACATCTAATCACTTTACTGATCTCCAGTTATCTTTCTAGTCTACAAATCCGCTCGTCTTCGATGGTTACAAATCTTTTAAGGAATCGGGAGAAGTTGCTCCCCTCCTTGACGTTCAAAAGTATGGAGATAGTACGACTGCTGCCCCGGTGTTAGGATAAACTTACCGGCAATACTGGTATTCTACCGAAGAAATGCCTATTCATTACGGAAACACTGTTTAAGGTTATAATACCATTCACACTAATTCAGCTGCACAACCGTTAAGTCGAAGTTATCTGTACCTCGAAGTAATATCTTATAACAACACACTTCCCTACTAAACTTAAACCAGTTCAAAAATACTTATAACGAATATTACATACTTGTGTAGAAAATCTATGGAAGTATGATTATAGTTAAAAGCAGTGTGTGGCAAAGGAGGAATTGCCCATTATGGGCAAATCCTCCTTTTGTCAGAATGTTTTCTAAACATCATCTGCTGTAAATGGGTCAAATGCGTCTTCATGTGGGACATTTCAAGCATTAAACAATGATGTTTTATTTTGACAGTTTCAAACGGAGATGCTAATCACTCATCTAGCGAACAAACAAGTGGAATGAACAAAAAGGTGCGTATGCCATTTACTATAGGTAACGTCAGGTGATTAGAGGTGGTGTAGCGTGTATTTTACAGGCTCAAATAAACGGATTTGAGCCGTCCCACGAAAAACCAACATTGTGGACCCTGCATAAAGCATCGAAGGATAACTCGGACAGACACTGTTCGCCTCCTGTTTCAGGAAGTATTACTCTATACCTCTATCCTCCTGAGACGGAATGTGTCGGCCCGGATAAGGCTGATCTGGGTCAATACATTTCGCAGAGACAATAATGTTGGTTTTCTCGTGGAACCTCCCATATGGTGATTGTACGTGTGGGACAACACTTCAACATTCTTATCATATGTTACATTGTGTTGAACTCTTTCAGCGCCAGTGGCATTATTGAGGGGATTGGTGCTAACACTGCAGATTCAGGTGTGTCAACTCGTTACCAACTGTCTCACCTGAAATCAGCATTGTTTGCCTTTTAATTATCAAACTATTCCCATACTCTTACTACATGAAAAATGGGGTCGCCCTTTTTTGAACATGGAAGAGTCTACTTTATGAAATCCGGCACTGAAAAGATGAATACGGCGTGCAAAGGTTAATTTAAATGGTAGAATGCACTTATATTGAGGCTCAGCTAAGTCTTCACTGTTTGCAGTTGCAACACGATCCCTAATCTGCAGATAAGATCATATAATACGAATTGTTTGTGTTCATTTGTTAAGACAATATACACAACACTCTCCCCGTTCAAATGCAAAGTCATCAATTCAAATTTAATTTCGAAATCACAATCATAAAACACCTGATGAACGTATGCATATACTGCTTAAAAATGTGTTCCGATTGTGATTAGTCATTAAGTGTCAATGTCCACATTGACCTCAACTAATATAATAATTAGCATTTATAGCGGTACAAAATCCCAACCTCGACGCCAATTTGTTGTGTATGTGTACAACATTAAATGAAGGAGCAACCATATAGCTTAGCATAATATTTAATACTACAAAGATTAACATGGAATACATGGGTTATATAGAAATATGTTACGCTAAGAGGCGTGGCTTTGAGTGGATATACTTTCATTCATGTGTTAATTAATTAAGACAATATACACAGAACTATCCCCTTTCAAATGTAAAGTCATCAATTCAAATTCAATTTTGAAATCGCAAACATAATTACACTTGCGGAAAGTATGCACATACTGCTTACTTTGTTCAGTTTATGAATGACACCTGAAGAAACAATGCACATACTGCTTTAATTCGTCTATGCATGTTGCGGGTGATCAAGTCATGTTGACAGCGTAGAAATACATTTTATTTTTTAATCATGTAATTCGTATATTTCAACATAAAATTTCTGTCGAGTTCTTTTTGGGGGGGGGGGGGGGGGGGGGGGGGGGGGGGGAGGGGGGGGGGGGGGGGGGGTAAGTGATGTCGAATCAAATCCGTTCTCCGGCTTGATATGCCAACAAGTCACCGCATTTTGGCGGTTCGAAAGGACCGAATTGGGTATCAGCTGGCAACAGTCCATTCATTTTTAGCTCATCTAAGCAAAAAATGCAAGGTGAGCTTTTGTGATCACTCAGCGTCCGGCGTCCGTCGTCGTTGTCGTCATGCGTCGTCTGTACGTCCGTCTGTTAACAATTTCCTACAAATGACTTCTCCTACCAAACCAATGGACTGATTTCAAAATAACTTTCCTGTAATGTTCCTTAGGTGGTCCTCCTTTAAAGTTGTTCAAACAATTTAATTCAATGTGGATCTTTGGTTGCTGCGGCATCAGAACATGGGAAAATTGCCAGAAATTTAATAATCTTCTAGTTCAAAAGAACTGGCCCGCTTTGAAAATCTATTTGCACAATTGTTCCTTGGGGGATCCTCTACCAATATTGTTTAAATTATTTTGATCCGTTGAAAAACATGGCCACTAGGGGCGGAGATTGTTTTCCTTATATGTGCATTGTAAAAACTTTAAAAATCTTCTTGTCCAAAAGTACCTGCCTGATTTAAAAATAATTTGGCTCAATTGTTCCTTGGGTGACCCTCTACCAAGATTGTTGAAATTTGTTTGATCTGCTAAAATCTTTAAAAATTTAATTCCATGTGGAACTTTGGTTGCTGCGGCATCAGAAAATGGGAAAGTTGCCAGAACTTTAAACATCTTATTGTCCAAAAGTACTGGCCCGATTTGAAAATCAATTTGCGCAAATGTTCCTTGGGGGATCCTCTACCAAGATTGTTCAAATTATTTTAATCTGTTAAAAAACATGGCCGCCAGGGGGTGGAGCTTGTTTTCTTTATATGTGCATTGTAAAAACTTTAAAACTCTTCTTGTCCAAAAGTACCTGCCTGATTTAAAGATAATTTGGCACAATTGTTCCTTAGGTGACCCTCTACCAAGTTTGTTGAAATTATTTCGATCTGATAAAAACTTTAAAAATCTTCTTGTCCAAAAGCACCTGCCTGACTGAAAAATAATTTGGCACAATTGTTCCTTGGGTGACCCTCTACACAGATTGTTGAAATGATTTCGATCTGATGAAAAACATGGCCGCCAGGGGGCGGGGCTTGTTTTCTTTATATGTAATTTGAAAATAATTTGACACAAATGTACCTTGTGTGACCCTCTTGTTCAATTTATTCTGATCCGTTGAAAACCAAGGCCACCAGGGGGGTTGCCAGGAGTGTTGCTTTTTTCCCCTTATATGTATAGAGTGAAAACTTTGGAAACTATTGAAGTTCTATTAACTCAGATGAGCGATATAGGGCCATCATGGCCCTCTTGTTAAAAAGATTCCACAGATCATCCACTTTCATTGACAGTATATACGATCTGCAATTACCAAGACATTTTCATGAACCCGAGATGTTGTTCAGAAACGCAGAGCTAATATTGAAAAAGAGATGTGAAGTAATTCAATGCCGATATTGTAAATACCAGTCTAGATTCCAGTCTCAAAATGATAAGTGTTTTCGGATTTCGCCTACTATAGCAATTGCCTCTAACGAGCCCCTTGCTAAAAACTGGATTTTATCTTGCTACCCACGTTCACGATTATCACAAAATTCATATAGCGAGACAAAAGAAGCATCCAGTAATCATTTCCCCTTTTAACACTACTTGATCTATTCTTCACAGAAAATATTATGACATGGCATCTACTTTTCTCTTACTTACGTCATTTAGAAAGGTTCATAATGCCCACATACTTAGTTGTTGTTCACTGGTTATGGCTAAGTGTCTTAAGCGTGATAGATGTTTGCAGTTTGGGTTCTACAGGCCTGTTCAATAAGAAGGTCATCTTAAAAGCAGATCCCTGACATAAAAGTATAATAAAGATCGAATTACAGAGACAAACACGTCAACATTGACGTGTGAAATATAGTTTGTTTTATTTTAACCTTTTTCCACATACAAACACTTTGTATCGCCTCCGCAGGAGACTTCTTTTGACAAAATTGTGTCTATATGTTGGGAAAGTTTGTGTGTGCATTGCACGCAATCCATATATAATAATAATAAAGATACAACAAATAAAGAAATAATAATAATACTGATAATTAAATCTGTATTTAACGAAGGTTGCACGTATATAAAATAAATTGCATATAACTTATCTACTATGTAGCCTTCAAACAGAAATTACATTTTAATTTGAATAAGGTGAATTTTAGAATGATATGTATAAAAATGTATAAACAATTAAACAAAATTGACGAAATAGTTATATGACGGCATTTCCTGGGAAGGTTACCAGTACTACTGGTCCATTTATCCTAATCCAAGCCAGTCAGTCGTAATGATAACCCCGAAAACCCTGAGCGCCAAGGAGGGCAGCCATTACTACCATCAAAATATTTTGTTTAATTATATTCCCAGTACCGATTTATTATAGAAGAGTGAAAACTTTGATATTTGTTTATTGAAGGCTTTGACGAAATTGAGTACTGCCTGTAGATTCTACATTTCAAATGCGCGTATACAAAGAGAACACATGTTTTTGCAGTGATTGAAGATTATTTTATTATAAATATATTCGTAAAATTGTATTAAAAATCAATATGGTCAGTCATCTTCCGTCATCAGGTCATAAATGGTGGGATAATCTTATGGGGGGGGGGGGGGGGGGGGGGGGGGGGGGGGGGGGTATTGATACCCTTACCCTGCTGAGATGACACAATACCGCAAACACCAATACACAGGGTTTTCACCTTTCTGAGGCAACACATTTTACCTAAATGTTCAGAAAGGACCAAAATATATTAATAAAATAACAATTTCAATTAGTACAAATGAAAGAGAAAGAAATTCTGCATCTTGAACCGTAATTGACCATACAACATATAATTAACATACAACATGTAATTGATATTGCAACACGTAATTAACATACAACATGTAATTAAAATACAACAAGTAATTAACATCAACATGTTATTGACATACACAACATGTAATTGAAATATATCATGTACTTGCCATACAACTTGATATTAAAATACAACATGTAATTGATGTACGACGTGTAATTAACATACAACATGTAATTGGCATCAAACATGTAAATGACACTGTAATTGCCATCAAGCATGTATTTGACATTGTCATTGACATACGTATCACCTGCACATCGGTCATGTTACGATACATTCTAAAAAGGTTTTGTCACTTTTTTGGGGGAAAACACTGTGCAGGTACACAGGTAAATGAATTATAGAAAATGAAATATATCCAGCACGAGTTGTTTCCCCTAAAAACGACCATAAAATCATTAAAATACAAAAACGACCATCTAAGTCTGCAATGGTCTAAGGGAGACAACTTTTAACAAATTGATATCAATGTTATGATCTAAGGGAAACAACTTTAGAACGAGTTATTCCCCCTAGACCATACAATCATTTAAGTATAAAAACGACCGTCTTAATCTGAAATGGTCTAAGGGAGACAACTTTTGAAAAATGATATGAGTTATTTCCCTAATACCATAAAATATAATTTATTTATTTATTGGGGTTTTACGCCGCTTTCAACATTATTTCAGTTATATCACGGCGACAGTTCACTTATTCATGATCCCTGGGTAAACAAACCCGTACTAGGCTAGAAAATGTGCCTTGCCCAAGGGCACTCCATCATGACCGAAGTGCCGCGACTGGGGATCGAACCCGGGACACCCGGTTTTGAAATCCCCAACGCTAACCACTCGACCACAGCGGATTCCCCATAAAATATAAGAGCCTTACATAATACACAAAGAGCAAAAACAAGCGTCTTAACTAAGCTATCCTGCAATGGTTTAAAGGAGACAACTTATAAATTATAATTAATTTAATGGTCTGATGGAAACAACTTTTGAAAATGAAATTCATGAGAAGCACGAGATATTTCCTCTAGACCATTACAATTCTGAAGTTGGTTCATATAAGCGCTTGAAATAAAATACAAATGCCAAAAACAAACGTTTTAGCTGACCTATCCTGTAATGGTCCTAGGGAGACAATTTTTGAAAAATGTAATTAATTGTATGGTCTAAGGGAAACAACTCTAGAAAATAAAATATATCAGAAGTACACGAGTTATTTCCCCTAGACCATAAAATCATTAAATACAAAATCGACCTGGTCTAAGAGAGACAACTTTTGAAAAATGTAATTAATTTTATGGTCTAGTGGAAACAACTATAAAATGAAATATATCTAAAGCACATATTACAGAGTTATTTCCCCTAGACCATGAAATCATAAAAATACAAAAACGACTGTCTAAGTCTGCAATAGTCTAAAGAAGACAACTTTTGACAAATGTATTGTGTTTAATGGTCTAAGGGAAACAACTTTTGAATACGAAATATATATAAGAAACACGAGTTATTTTCCCTAAACCATAACATATAACAGCCTTACAAACAAATACAATGAGGAAAAACAAGCGTCTAAGCTAAGCTATCCTGCATTGGTCTTAAGGAGACAACTTTTGAAAATTGTAATTAATTTAATGAAATTAATGAGAAGCACGAGTTATTTCCCCTAGACCATTATATTTCTGAAGTCGGATAATATAAGCGCTTTACATAAAATACATAGACCCAAAACAAGCGTCTTAGCTAACCTATCCTGCAATGGTCTAAAGTAGACATTTTTTGAAAATGTAATTAATGTTATGGTCTATGGGGAAACAACTCTAGATCAAAGCACTGAAAGTGCTCAGAGCACCCTTGCTAACTGCAGATTACATTTGGACATGGATTTACCGATCCCAAAAGTCTAACTTGAACACTTTATAGTAGCTCTTTGTTCTGTCCATATATTAAATGATAACGGAGCTGAACGCAAAATACTGTACACACAGTATGGTGGTCTATCGATATACTAAAATGTTACATACATATGCGCATCTGCTATCTGAATAGTTTCTGCTAAGCACTCCTCCTGGTTTACAAGGGATTTTAGCGGGTTTTTTATGAAATTAACACACATACAATTCATATCAAAATCACAATTGCCTATCAATGATAAATGTATTGAGAGTCCAATCCTTCTATCAAAGCAGAAATAAAACCTTGTGTTATCTACATTTTCTTCAGCGTGATATAACTGAACGATTGTTAAAAACGACGTCAATCATCATACAAACATTAATTTCGGTTGAGAATATGATGTATTTACTCAGGAATCTTGAATGAAATACTCTAGTTTTTATATTTCTTATCAACGTTATCGCTGAAAAGTATTCGAAAGGAAATTCGGACGCCAAGGCTAACTAACACATTTACCGTATATGTTATATTTTGTCAATTATTTATTTTGTCATCTTTTCAATAATTTCATTTGTTGAGTATATATGTCATCATTGTGACTCGATTATCTGAATTTGTTTTTGAAATGGATCTGAAAAGCTGCCTTTTTACTCCACTCGATTTACAATATTTAGAAATCACCCATGAACTTAACGCGCGATCAAGTATGTGAAAGCGTAGAAATAAACTTTAATTTTCAATTGTGTAATTCATATAATTTAAAAGCAAATTACTTTGGAGACCTTTCTATTGCTTAAGTGATACCAAATCAAATCAATTTTCCGGGCGATATCCTACCAAGTTACTCCATTTTGAATAATGGACAGGAACTATTTGGCGGTACGAAGGGACCGACATGGGTATTAGTTGGCAAAAGCCCATTCATTTTTAGCTCGTCTGATTTTTGTAATCACTTGATCGTCGACGTCTGCGTCGTCGTCCGCGTCGTCGTCTGCGTCGTCGTCCGCGTCGTCGTCTGCGTCGTCGTCGGCGTTGGTTAAGTTTTGCGTTTAGGTCACTTACATGGAAACTATCAAACATAATACTTTGAAACTTGGAAAATTGTTCATCTAATACCCTTCTTCACATTGTATGCTAGAGATACTGAGTTTGACCTTCTTTTTGGGGTAAAAAACATGATTTTGGTGGTTTTTGGTTGACTTTGAGATTTGGTCATAGCTCCCTCATTTTTTGTTAGATTGATTTCAAATTGTGGACACATATTTCATAAATAATGTACTTCAACATTTTAAATGGGATTTTGGGTCAAACATTTGGATTTTTTGCTTTTTCATTTTTTGTACTTTTTAACTTTGCGTTTAGCTCAACGTTAAAGTTTCTTATTTTCTTTTTTCTTTTTCTTAATAAGTACTGATACTAGGGCTTTCATATTTGGAATATAGTTACATCTAATACCCTACTGCACATTGTATGCTGAAGATGCTGAGTGTGACCTTTTGTGGGGGGTAAAACACTTGATTTTTGGTGGATTTTGAGAATTCTTTATATTTTGTTGGAATAATTTCAAATTTCATAATCAAGTACTTACACATATCAAACAGGTTTCAGGGAAAAACTTATTATTATTTTTATTTTTTTCTGAATTTCTTGTATTTTTTAAACTTGCGTTTAGCTCAATTTTTTTCCTTGTATTTTTGAACTTTGCGTTTATCTAATATTTTTTTTCGAATATCTTGTATTTTTGAACTTTGTGTTTAGCTCAAAGTTAAAGTTTTGTTATTTTACTTTTTGTCTTTTACTTGCATGGAAAGTCAAAGCAGGGGACAGCGAGACATTTAATTACGCTTAATTTTTGTTTGTTACATTGATTTCAATTTTTCCTAAACAATAAAAACATAATGTCCTTCAACATATTATGAATATCTTAAATCAGAATTACTAAAAATAGGAAAATAGTAATATATTCAATATCTTTAGTTAAAGTTGACTTAATGTACCAATATCATTTGCCTGTCCATTGCATACACAAGACTCAGCTCATGATCTTGACTGATTGTGAAATCCATCCAACGTGAAGATCTTCCTTATCATGTATATGAACTTGTATTTATTTCCACATAGTTAATCTTGTTTCAATACTTGAAAAATAGGAGTTGTGTGCGGACATTATACTATGTAAATATTCTTTCCAAATTTGAATATTTTTTATATAAAATAAATAAACAGTAAAAGGATAATATCACCGCGGGCGGTGCTCTTGTTAAAAAAAATATTCCACAGATCATCCACTTTCATTGACATTATGTACGATCTGTAACTACCAATACATCTCTCTGAACCCGAGATGGTGTTCAGAAACGGAGACCTCATATAGAAAAACAGAAGTGATGTAATTCAATGCCAATATTGTAAAAAACTAGTCTAGATTCCAGTCTCAAAATGATGAGTGTCTTCGGATTTCGCCTACTATAGCAATTGCCTCTAACGAGTCCCTTGCTAAATATTACAAACAATAGCTCGGCCCTAGGCTGGTTTCAAAGGTTAGCATATGACGCTGCGTATGGTGTTGCATCCTACGTTTGTCACGTCAAAATCAAGACAAAAAAGTCGTGTCGCGTTAATTAGAATTAAGTTTCATTGTAATTCCGCAATTCTTATATGTCCATAAATTTCGACATTATGTTTTGTTTACTTCTATAGTTAAGTTTAAAATCCATTGAATTGTGTTCATATTCCTAACAAAATGTTGCGATTTAGAATGATATTACATTTGTTAAGGTTTTATCTAGTAAGAACATTCCTACTCTCATGAATTGTAAGTTTAAATATAATTAGTTTGCATCCATTGGGACATATTTTCAGTTTATATTAATCACTTTTGGAGTTTTCTTCATTAAGACTACCGGTACTCGAGCCGTTTGCGTGGAAAATCCCATCTAAACCGCTCATCACGGAATTCGAACAGGGACCTTTGGTACGAGAGGCGTACGCTCTACCAATGCGCCACTGTCTTCCACAGTCCAATCTAATTAATTATCACCACCTTGTAACATTTACATCCTTCATCTGATACAGACGAATCGAACTCTGTCTGCTTATATAATATACATCTGATACAGACGAATCGAACTCTGTCTGCTTATATAATATACATCTGCTGGACACATAGTGTTTAAAAGTAGAAATTGTTAAGATGAGCAGTTCCTTCTCCATTACACACAATGTTCAATTATCTGATAAAATTATACAATAATTTATCCATATGTTAACTTCTTTAGATCGACTTTTCGGAGACTATGAGTGCTATGGTACTCACCCATCGTTAAGTTTTGCATACAAGTATGACACCATAGCTCAGTTACTATTAGACATTTTTGCATTGGAACTTTCTACAATGCTTCCCAACCATGTAAATAATCAGAGTTATATAACTCTATCCTGCATATAATGCAAAATTATGGCCCTTTTGTACTTCTTAAGGGGAAATGGTCGATTGCGCTGTCTTACGGACAGTTCTTGTACAATTGTTGGTTACTAGCAAACGAATAATTAACATTATAGAAGGTAGATGGTTAAACTATGGGCGAGTTCAGATGGGCTTCTCTGGGATAGAGAACTGAAGTCATGTCTAAATATAAATTCAGAAAAACATGCGCACTAATGCTTTCCATCTGAACGGTGTTTCCTCGTCTTGGTAGTAAACCATTCGGAACTCTCGGGTAATTCCGTAATACTTCATCATCCATTGATGAAGCATTCATCACCGAGGTATTCCGAATGAGTAGTAAACATCGTGGGTCGCCATTTTGAAATGCTAGTTACCCCAGGCTTGAGGTGGGTTATTCGGATTCGGTTCAAAAGGTCAAAATGACGTCACTAAGGTTAAAAGTATCACCGTTCAAATGGATTCCGAGTGCACTCGGGCTGTTCTCGGATCCCATATGAACTCGCCCTAGATGTAACGGTAATGTATACTTTTTGTTATATTCCAGAGTCAAAAGATTTTACAGAAAAATATTAAAGACGATACACATTCGAATACAAATTTCACACAGCCATTTAGTCCAGGTCACAGAGGCGATTTCCGACCAACTATAGCATTTTCAACGGACAATCGAGGCACGGATAGCGGCCCAGGGCAAGTGGCATCGTCTATCGATGGATTTAAACGCAGAAACAGACGACATTCTATACTCGACACAGACGATCTACCTCGAACTCAGTTGTAGACATGTTTAGTGCTAAAATAACACGGTGAAGAGGGACGTTCAAGAATAACGTGGAACGATGAAGAATCTCGTCAACCTCACTAATGCATAAATACAGGGGATTCATAGGATTCACCAATGTTCGAGTGAATTCATTAATATAAAGGGCTCGGTAGTGGTCGAGTTAATTCATAAATACATAGGACTCAACATCGGTCGAGTTAATTCATAAAACCATAGGAATACGCCATGACCCATTTAATTTATAAACAGATATGAATAAGCCATGGTCGAATTAACTCATAAAAAGATATGAATCAGCCATGACCGATATAATTCATTAAAGCATGGGAATCTGACGTGGCCGAGTTCATTCATAAATACATAGGAATCAGCCATGGTCGAGTTAATTCATAAAAAGATATTAATCAGCCATGACTGATTTAATTCATAAATACAGCTGTGGTCGATTTAATTCATACATACATGTACATAGGATTCAGCCGTGGTCGATTTAATTTATACATACATAGGAGTCATCCGTGGTCGAGTTATTGCATAAATACATAGGATTCAGCCATGGTCGAGTTAATTCATAAATACAAAGGATTCAGCCATGGTCGAGTTAATTCATACATACATAGGATTCAGCCGTGGTCGAGTTATTGCATAAATACATAGGATTCAGCCATGGTCGAGTTAATTCATACATACATAGGATTCAGCCATGGTCGAGTTAATTCATACATACATAGGATTCAGCCATGGTCGAGTTAATTCATACATACATAGGATTCAGCCATGGTCGAGTTAATTCATACATACATAGGATTCAGCCATGGTCGAGTTTATTCATACATACATAGGATTCAGCCATGGTCGAGTTAATTCATACATACATAGGATTCAGCCATGGTCGAGTTAATTCATACATACATAGGATTCAGCCGTGGTCGAGTTAATTCATAAAAATACAAGATTCAGCCGTGGTCGAGTTAATTCATGAATACAAAGGATTCAGCCATGGTCGAGTTATTTCATAAATAAATAGGATTCAGCCGTGGTCGAGTTAATTTATAAATACAAAGAATTCTGCCATGGTCGAGTTCATTCATAAATACATAGGATTCAGCCTTGGTCGAGTTCATTCATAAATACATAGGATTCAGCCTTGGTCGAGTATATTCATAAATACACAGGATTCAGCCGTGGTCGAGTTAATTCATAAATACATAGGATTCAGCCTTGGTCGAGTTAATTCATAAATACAATGATTCAGCCGTGATCGAGTTAATTCATAAATATATAGGATTCAGCCGTGGTCGAGTTAATTCATAAATACATAGGATTCAGTCTTGGTCGTGTTAATTCATAAATACATAGGATTCAGCCTTGGTTGAGTTAATTCATAAATACAAAGGATTCAGCCTTGGTCGAGTTAATTCATAAATACATAGGATTAAGCCTTGGTCGAGTTAATTCATAAATGCATAGGATTCAGCCCTGGTCGAGTTAATTCATAAATACATTGGATTCAGCCGTGGTCGACTTAATTCATAAATACATTTGAATCAGCCTGGGCCGAAAGTAAGCATAAGACGATCTACATGTATCAGAACTGCTGCTATGCTGTTTTCTTGATACCATTTAACCTCTGACTTACTTTTTATAAGCATGACACATTTAAGCACAATTAAATAACGAAGCTGAAAAGATGTAAATTAATTTAGCATCAATCGAAGAATCTCTCAATCATGTCGATAACTCGATGTAATATACCGACTTCGGTATGTTCGACTTCGAGTTATCGCGAGTCCACTACGTATTGCTTGACAATGTTAAACTGATAATGACCTTTTAGCAAGATTAATATTTTACATGTATTTCCATCAAATCTTTACTCTTGCGTTGTTTATCAAAACATGTGCATTTTCATAAGATCAATCACGAATATATGGTGGCATATTTTTGCCACCACATAACCAAATAATTATCCGGTTATATAACTAGTTAACATACATTTTACAAATAAGATGAAGATATATGTATGTTACAAAAATTCATATTTTTTGCAAAATGATTAAGGATTATCTTAATGTTGTGGAGGAATAATCTCATCTAATCTGAAATGTCTTCATTTATAAACACATTAATGTTGTTTTTTTACTTAACTTGACCCGTACTGAATCTCTGTGGGACCATGTCGGTGGCCTTATGTTTAATAACCAACTTATATGTCGCCGGAGTTTACCCAAAACGTAAGAGCCGTTCCATGAGAACACCTGTACTCTTTACCTCTACCCCCTCCCCCCCCCCCCCCCCCCCCCCCCCCCCTGAGACGGAATATGTCTTCCCGGATTAGCCTGCATGGACTGGGCAGGCTGATCATGGCCGATACATTACGCAGTGTCCATAATGTTGGTCTCATCATAGAATGGCTCATATAGAATTGCGATTTCATAATAGTTTCATAGTCCAGACCATAGGACAGACATCAAGACTATACATCACACTTACCAGGGTTAACCCTTTCCCACGTACACCAAATCTAAAGCAGACGACTTTGAAAACATATTGGCAAAATCATAGGAAATCTCTATAAATAAAGGTACATTTAATGAATAAAGTTGAAAACATTGTGGCAAAAGGAGAAATTGCTCGTTTTGAGGAAAGTTTCCTTTTGTCACAGTGTTTTTAAAAGTCGTCTGCAGCAGAGGCGTCAACAAGCGTCTATATGCGGGAAAGGGTTAATCAGGCGGAATTGCCCTGGATCAAATAAATGGCTATTATTTCTGAAAGTATTTCTTAATACGAGAATTGCCCCGGACAAAAATCTTACAGTTTGTGTGATAAGTGTAGATTGAAATCGGTCCTTCCCATCCATGCCAGCCGATTTAAACCTACACTGACTGACACTGAATTCGTAGCATATATGACTAATGTGCAAACTTGCAGATCAAAGTAGGTCTGCGAGGATACACAGAGTGATCTAGATCTACACTGGTTTAAAATGACCTAAGGATTATTTTCCCGGAGCACACTCTCTATAAAGCTGAGTGGTACCCGGTTGATTGTACTTAACATGCGTGTGCCAATATTCACCAATCAAGCTTAAAACCGTTCTTATTCTAAATTCAAAAAGTAATACAGTTTATGATTGGCTAAACCAACATGGTTTAGTCAATCTGATAGTGTGTTACTTCAAAGTGCTGAATATTCTTGAAATGTATTATTGGAATCATTTTATAATTGTTTGGAAAATACAAAAACATAATATAACAGTTTTCTTGATTAATAATATTTCTCTTTGTTTGTTTGTTTGTCTGTTTTATAAAATTGTGTTAAATTTTAATAAAAATGATACCAGAATGTTTCTCATTAATTTCAAATGTTTTAGTTTGTTATATCAAATCCTCATTAAGGAAGTGTCGCTGTTATCTGGACAAGTATTTATGATACATTTGAGAAGCGTCTATCGATTGTAGGGCTTAATGCCACTAATGCCTCAGACACATTTGTTCTACGGCTAGGATACGGCAGCCGTAGGCCCTCGAAATCGAGAGATACTTGCAGCGGCCGCAGAAGATCTGCGGTGGTCTAAGGCGTATCCCTATTGTTTACAAGCCGTCGATTACGCCGTAGGATTATAACGCGGAGTTATAACTGTTTTCATTTCTAGGTTCGCTGTAACCACTAAACACGTCGTAGCCATGCCGTAGAGCGGTTCCACGGTGACCATACGTCGGGCGTAAGGTGGCCTTACGTTTGCCCTAGGTTCTAATGAGGCCCACGCACGGCTCCCGTACGCTTGCCGCATGTCATCTGTACGGCTCCCGTGGCAGTCTGTGCCGTGCGTGGAGCAGGTTTATATACCAGTTTTTGTTCATATGTATATTATCATTCATATCTGAGGCGACCATGCGTCATCACTTTAAAGGCCGTACGGCAGCCGCAAGATTTCTGCGCCATGCGGCTACCCTAACATGTGTGACTGCTACAGCATGTGTTTGTGGGAATGCTGCGGCGGCCCTATAATTGCTATTGGTCGTAGATATTTTAGACCCTAAGGCCGCCGCTTCAAATGTGACTGAAGCATTTATTTCACTCCTCTTGACATCATTTAAACGGTGTGTTCCCCGAACGCCTATTCGACTAAATATGTATTAGGGGATTAGGGGTAAAGGGTAAATCATAGAATTATTTTGTAGATAACTTTGAAAAACGTTATTCTAAACTTTTCATATTGATAAAAATATTAACGGTGTAAGTATATTTTTTATATTGAATATAACGAAGTTCATGTCCTTTCTAAGTAAAGGATATACTACGACAGTACTAAAATATACCACGAGGATATGAGAAATCCAGAGAAAATTACAAATGGAAACTTTGGTCGTAAAGCAAAACTCTTCAGCAAATCGACAGTATAAACACTTCAACCTTTTGCAGCATAGCATGACAGACGATTTGATTGCGGCACAATCCCGATGACTCCTGATGCGTGCTACTAAAAGACGGAACATCATGGGAAAACACCAAGCACTTTCCGAGCCCGAATAATGGGGACAGTAACGAGGAACTGATATGTTAAACATTTGGTCCATGAAACCCAAAGCTTTGTCAACAGTAAACAACGAGATATGGAGTTTGGTAGCTTACCCACATAAAGACGCCTTTTCAGCGGACGACTTTTTAAAACATTGATGCAAAAGGTGAAATAACTCATGGTGAGCAATTTCTCATTTTTTTAAACTGATTTCAATAATAAAATATCACAAGTATATATTTTGTGTGTGGCTATCATAGATGTTAGGGCCACTGGAAAATACAGCTGTTAGACTGCGAAGACTGGTCAGTATTAACCCTTTACCTAGTACAAGCAACTTAAGCTGCCTCTTAGGCCGACTCAGAAGCGTAGTGGATAAATAGCAGCAGTGTGAGCACACAGCACGGGTTCGTTCCGGTATCAAGCAAAGGCTTGAACTAAGACAGAAATATAGTTATTGCATTCCTTGGCTCTAGAGACAACACTGAGTGCATTACGATGGACTAAGCGGTTTCAGATTGATTGAGTTATTGCGGATTGTTTACGCACATTTCAACAATTTTCAGTTATATCATGACGTTTCCTGGTTAGGTTATCAGAACTTCTTGTCCATTAATCCTGACACCAGGCAGTCTGTCGTAATGATAACCCCCCACCCGTGAGCGCAAAAGAAGGTAGCCATTACTACCATATTAAAGTAGTTGGTACGACCAGTCCGATACTCGAACACGCGACCTCCAGCACCCGAGGCGGTTTCAAAAACTCATACGGGTACCACTAATAATTTACACAATGGGTGCCGTGGTTTACACTGACATCGTGTTGAACACGGTGTAAAACACAGATCCTGTAAGTGTAATTTCTGTAAATCTGGAAGACATAGTTTGTACATTATTGTAAACATTAAGGTAAAATCAGAAAACTTCCCTCTCTTCCGGTAACTGTTCTATGTTCAAAAGTCGTCTACTGCAAAGGCGTTTGTGTCAGGTAAAAATCAGAGACTAACCAGTAAATCAACCTGTATCATATACATGTATATAGGTTATCCGATACAGATAACTGTAAAGGAGAAGTTCTCTTTTAACCACAATGTTTTCATGTACATGTATGTATTTGTAAGAATTGTTTTGTTTTCACCTCTGATTTCTATATTCAAAGAAGTATAGATAGAAGTAATTCAATACTGATTTTGTTATAATACAATAATCGTAGTGGCTGATTCCATCTATATTTCGATGAGTATCTTCTGAATTCACAACTACGGCAATATGCTCTAACGAGTCCCTTGCTTATATGGTCATGTCCGGTTTGTCAAATTTACATATACATGTAGTCATGTACGCTAACGATGGTAGGGGAACCTTTGGTTTATTTATTACGGCTCTGTGTCCACATGTGTACCCCCAGATTACCTCTTTGTGCGAATCCCCGCCCACACAAATGGCAACGATAGAGCTTATCACCTACAGGTACTGTATTAACTGGTAGACCTGTCTCCATGTTTAGCTCTGTCAGCTGAGCTGTCTTTATTGCGAGTTGTGATAAAAACAGTTGAGTATACCCTATTTAATGTTACCGTCTGATGGAGTTGTATTGCATTATACGCAGTACATGTTAATGTATATGAGGTACCTATTTCGCATTTTGGACAATGAGTTCAAGAATTGCCTGCTTCAGGCCTCAAGTCTGCATAGACGACATTCTGCACCTCGTGTATTCAGAGAACATTTGCGCCAGGTTATTTTTGTGGCGATTCTGGTAACAATAGCCATCGTACTATGACACAAGAAGAATAATATATAGGGATATTTCGGCAGTACGTGAGAAATGCTTAATGTAGAACGTTTACCGCCAAATAGTTCCATCATTTCTGCAGAGACATGGTCAACAATAATACGAAAAAAAAAATATAAATGGTTTTTTTCGCTATAGGTAATAGGTGTGAGAATTTTTTTTTTTTTTTTGTTTTTCAATAACCCATGAAGCCATCTGAAATGAAACTGGAAAAATCCATGGGGGCCGCCATTTTGGATATGTATAAAAAGCAGACGCAAAACACAGATTGAAAATTATTGTCGGCTTTTTAATCATTTTTTTTTTAAATCGGATTATTTGGGTATGTATAAAATGAGCAGAAAAACACGGATTGAAAATTATTGTCGTCTTTTTAATCATTTTTTTTTTAAATCGATATTTAAGATCATTAAAGTGCTGTTCATTTGTACGAAAAGTTAAAAATAAATGGAAATCTGTAAGAAATAAGTTTTCCCGTTCGTCAAAAAAACCCGACAGCATTAGCCTTCTACGCCCGAAACTAAATTTTGACTGTATCGTAGCCAAAGAAGGATGTGACGTCATTTCCGTTACACTTCATCTTGGCGTAACGTCAATGGAGCGACGTCGTTTCCCGCAAAAAAGTGGTATCAACATGAAAGACCCCAAATTCCTATACATGAGCTATTGACTCACTCATTCAAAGTATAATTATTTATCAAACATTGTGGCAAAAGGATAACTTTATCATAAGGAGCAATTGTTCTTGTGGCGACAATCTTTTCCTAAATCGTCTGTTGCATAGGCCTCAGAAACCGTCTCTAATAGGGAAAGGGTTTAGCAGAAATGTGACCCCTTACATAATTTGTTCCAGTCATATTGACTGGCTGAAAAAGGCAGTCGCCAGGTGGCATCAGAAAAGGGCTGATATATTTGCTTCTTTGCCATAATGCAGGTGATCGATTAAGGATCATCTTGGCCCTCATGTTTTAACCTCGTTCATTATAAATGTATTCCTTGATTTTCTGAAAGTCTTTACTTTATTATTTTCTGTTCAAATAATAGACAATATCAATACGAATTCCAAATATGTTTTGATAATACAAGAAACATGACATTAACATTATTATTGTCTAGTCAATTACTTATAAATCCTTTTTTATGGCCAAAGTATGCTCCTTATTTTTTGTTTATAATTATCTTGCGTTTTTTTCGTAAATAGGTAGCACCTATATATATATTAATGTCAGTGATATTTTGGTACACCATTGATACTAAGATTTTAGAACTATCGAACTAAGATGTAATTGAGTTAAAAGATGTAAACATTAGCATTCTTCGTGTCTGGAGACAGAGAATATTATTGCTCGAGACATACGCCCGCCGAGGAGTGACGTAGTAAGCAGGTGCCCATTAGGTGATGCAGAAACACGGTTAACAAAAATCCCGTCATTGCTATTTTGGTACCGGATTGATACTAAAATTTGAGATGTTTCGAGCTTACGATCTACATTGAGGTAAACTATGTAAATATAAACCTTCTTCATGTTTGGGCAGATAATACATATCATTGCGCGTTTTACCAGCCATGCAAAGTATGACGCATGAGTCTGAGATATCTCAATATTATAAACGCTTTATTTTGTAATTGTTGCAATATATGAAAGCGTCTAGATGATAAGACTGCTTTAAATGATTTTGATATAAAGGGAGGTAATTCAGAAATCATTACATTATTCTTAGATTCTATGTTGAATATGGTACGAATACATTTATTTAACACTTTTCGAAGTAAAATCGAGTTTGAGATAAAGCGAAAATATTTTGATTCAATTTGGAAGTAGTATTGCTGAGTTGTTTTCTTAAAATAGTTTATGTTATTGAAAATAATGAAATAAAATATTATGTGACAATAAAAAAAAAGCTTTTTATTTGTGTTTGCTTCTTGTAAGATCATGACGATCGATGCTCGGTCCATACTTTTGAACAGAAGAAGCAGGGCATCACCTGCTTGTGTAAGCTTGTGCCGGAATTATCATACAATTAAACCTTCTAACAAAAGTAATAAACCGGCTTGTCGTCAGATAGCGATGGTAAGTGGGAAAAGTTCAAGAATGAGAAGTTAACATGTTCCTTTCTTACTAGAGCAAACCTGTTTTGAAAGACCATCCATGGGAAGAGAACAAAAAGGTGGTCTTTAGCCATTTCCCACATTCAACGCATCTGCAGCAAATGACATTGGGAATATCCAGGTAAAAACACGGAAAAACTCTATAAATGAAGGTAATTACTAAAAGGAAGTGAACACATTGTGGCAAAAGAAGAAATTGCTCGTTGTCTGCTGCAGATGCGTTAAAAAGCGTCTGTATGTGGGACAGGGTTAATTACAGAGTCATTTGTGAAGAAAATGAGTAATTGAAAAATAATAAGTTGCTATAGACAGGGTATTGCTAAACAAAGGTTGACTTGTGCACAGGTTTGACTGTATATGCGAATAATTTCAGGGACACTCTCACTTTCAAATCAACTTTCTCCAGTTATGCCTGAGCTATATCCCCTTAATTAATGAAATTTGATATCATTTGTCCGATCTCTAACTGGAACACTCCTAAATCAATCCAGGGGTTGTCAGTTCGAACCATAGCACGGTTAACATTCTTTCCGACGTTTGACAAAGGTCAGTGTGACAAGCGGCATTCGTCTTCCAACAATGGGCTAACAGTCTTTTTGGTAAAGTAGCCAGTTGCATTGCAAAAACTGTTTTATGGAGTAGTCAGTACTGGTGGGAGAAAGCTAGGAAACGCATTATAGAATATAATCATGGCTACAATAAATTTATCAATAGGAGCAGCTCTTCCTTTGCAAATTTGTTGAATGTTGGAAAAGGCTGTTCAGTAGCCTGTAAACTAACATTATTCTACTGTCAAATGACGGTGCTTTACTCAAATTTACCCGCACCAGAGTACACTTGTATTGAAAACCGCAAGGCCTACACCGAGATACTGCTTGTTACTTTGCAGAATTTTCTACACGATCGCCACTACAGTGCCTTCTGCGCTTTGATTTTAAATCCTGACAGTACTACTATAATGTAAGTGTTATGCATAACTGCAGTATGGATTTGCGGCGACATTGATGGGTTGCATCAACTTTCTCTTGTAACCTTACGTATTACACGTGTGGTAAAATACCTGCCTCGTGGGTTCGATCCCCGGTCGGGTCATACCAAAGGCAATGATAACTAGAACTATCACTGAAGATGATAAATACCCCCAAAACAGCACCTTGACTCAAAATATGGCTTCCGACCGATCAACAAAATACACCGCACTTCCTCTCAATGTGTTGTATCATCCTATGAAGTTTTATTAAATTCCAACAATTTGTTTTAAAGTTATGCTCTAGACAAGACTCTACGAATAAGAAAAAGTAACAAAGGGCAATAACTCTGTAATTATGTAAATTAGAGTTATGGTTCTTGTACACTGCACTTCCTCTGATTATGCTCTACCATTGTATGCAGTTTTATTAGATTCCATCTATTAGTTATTAAGTAATTCTCCGGACAAGAAAAAGTAACAAAGGGCAATAACTCTGTATTTAGATTAAACAGAGTTATGGTTCCTGTACACTGCACTTCCTCTCAATGTGTTGTATCATCCTATGAAGTTTTATTAAATTCCAACAATTTGTTTTAAAGTTATGCTCCGGACAAGACTCTACGAATAAGAAAAAGTAACAAAGGGCAATAACTCTGTAATTATGTAAATTAGAGTTATGGTTCTTGTACACTGCACTTCTTCTCATTATGCTCTACCATTGTATGCAGTTTTATTAGATTCCATCTGTTAGTTATTAAGTAATTCTCCGGACAAGAAAAAGTAACAAAGGGCAATAACACTGTATTTAGATAAAATAGAGTTATGGTTCATGTACACCGCACTTCCTCTCAATGTGTTGTATCATCCTATGATGTTTTATTAAATTCCAACAATTTGTTTTAAAGTTATGCTCTGGACAAGACTCTACGAATAAGAAAAAGTAACAAAGGGCAATAACTCTGTAATTATGTAAATTAGAGTTATGGTTCTTGTACACTGCACTTCCTCTCATTATGCTCTACCATTGTATGCAGTTTTATTAGATTCCATCTGTTAGTTATTAAGTAATTCTTCGGACAAGAAAAAGTAACAAAGGGCAATAACTCTGTATTTAGATTAAATAGACTTATGGTTCCTGTACACTGCACTTCCTCTCAATGTGTTGTATCATCCTATGAAGTTTCGTTCAAATCCTATGTTGCATTGTTAAGATATGGTCCGGACAAACTATGGCTTCCGACCGACCGACCGACCGACCGACCGACCAACCGACCGACCGACCGACCGACCGACCGACCGACCGACACAGTGACTCCTATATACCCCCCCAAAACTTTGTTTTTTTGGGGTATAATAATAGTTTAGGCGTGCGGAGTTAGCATTGCGAGTTAGCATTGCGACTGACTGGCTAGTGTCTGGATTAATGGACCAGTATTAATGTTATCTTACCCAGGAAACGATATGTTGTGATATAACTGAAAACAATGTGTTGAAACAGTCCATTGATCTATGTTAAACGGTCTAAACCACACGCTGCTTTACATATGTTTCGTTAAATCGTCTATGGCTTATTGGCAAACAAGACATAATCAGATCAGACAACACGAATGCGCTGACCGATAGGAATTAACACTGTTTGCAAATGACTAACGACTTGCTTCCTCAAACATCTGTTCATTTGAACTTAACCCTTTCGATGCCGAAGTTAATTAAATGCTGTTGCGAACAAAGATTCATGTAAGACAGCTGATAACGAGCTGTCTCTCCTGAAATCTGCATTGTTTGCCACTTAGACATTTCATTTTACCAAGTTTCTTGTTGGATGACGAATGGAGTGATCCAATTTACAACAGGGAAGAGTCCACTTTGTGAAATACGTCAGTGAAAGATTTAAACCATATGTTGTGACTAGTTCAATACTTTTCATAAAGAAAAACCAAATAAAAAGGTAATTGAAACCTTTTTACAAAACAAGTGGAATCAAGCGCAAACAGGTCTGGTTGCAAATGCGTCTCAGCACAAAGTAAATGATGACCTATGTAAAAGGAGATAAAGTGTAAAATGCATGTCGCTTAACCGTTTCCCACAAACAACAAATAGTCGTCTGCTGCAAAGGCGTCAAAAAGCGTTCGAATGGTGGAAAGGCTTTACAATACAATACCATTTGACCAGGCCTATGTTATATGTTGTGTGTATATATAGAAATCGTGATCAAAACATGCGAATAAACAGGCGTGAACTGTAACTTTTATTAACACAAAGTTAAAAGAGGAGCTGAGTACATCTCTCTCAGATATATCACTTAAAAACGTTTAATACACTATATCTGTGTGTTATACTAAATATATTACTTTTAATAACACCATAATTCGAATTATATTAAACGCTCTTTCTTTTTGTGTGTAGAATACATGTATTATTTGTAAGTGAATACCCACATCTGCGTACATAGTAAACATCCCCGTGATTTTACCCGCAAACAACGGTAGTTGAGTTTTGAAGGGCTACGCTTTAGATTAAACAACCAATATAGTTTTTAAACATGCAGGATATATTTTCCATCAATCAACTTATCATTTGTGTATTAAAATATCAGGAATAACTGTGCATTAAGATATCATTCATTCGATATGTTACCAGCAAATAACCGGGGTAGAGTTTGAAGTGTTATGTTATTTGTATATATTTAAAAGGAAATAGTTTAAAGAATACGTGACACAGTTTGGTTTATTTTCCGTATTCAAACATTAGGAATAATAAACCATACATAAAGCCAGCATCAGTATCGTACCGAGGGTGACACACAGAACAGTGAGTAGTTAAACATGTTTTTTATTCGTTTGTTTACTTGTTTGTTAATTTGTTTGATTCAAATAACCGCCTCGGTGGTATGAAAATAGAGCGTTATTTGTTTGTTACCTTGTTTGTTAATTTAATTAGTTAGCATTACGACTGACTGGGTGGTGTCTGGATTAATGGACCAGTAGTATTGTTAACTTACCCAGGAAACGATATGTTGTGATATAACTGAAAACGATGTGTTGAAACGGGCGTAAAACAACAAACAATCAATCAATCTATGTTAAACGGTCTAAACACACGCTGATTTACAGATGTTTCGTTAAATCGTCTATGGCTTATTGGCGAACAAGACAGAATCAGATCAGACAACGAATGCGCTGACCTATATGAATTTACACTGTTTGCAAATGACTAACGATTTGCTTCCTCAAATGCAATTAAAGGTTGTTGCGAACAATGGGATTCAGGTGAGACCGCTCTTAACGAGCTGTCTCGCCTGAAATATTCATTGTTTGCCACTTAAGACATTTAATTTTACCAAGTTTCTTGTTGGATGACAAATGGAGTGAATTTTCAACATGGAAGAGACATTCGGCAGATAAAGAGTTAAATCATATGTGGTGACTAGTTCAATACTTTTCATAAAAAACAACAAAATTAAAAGGTAATTGAAACCTTTTTACGAAACATGTGGAATCCATCCCAAACAGGTCTGGTTGCAAATGTGTCTCGGCACAAAGTAAATGATGACATGTGTACGAGGAGATGGAGCGTGAAATCCATGTCGCTTAACCGTTACCTTCATACAACGCATCTGCAGCAGACAAATTAGAGAAAAAGTTGGCAAATACCAGAAAATCTCAATAAATCGAGTTTGGAAAGCATTAAATAGAGTTGGAAACATTTTGGCAAAAGTAGAAATTCCTCAGTATGTTTTAAATAGTCGTTTGCTGCAGAGGCGTTAGAACGAGTTTGAATGCAGGAAAGGCTTTACAATACAATACCGTTTGACCAGGCCTGTGTGTATATATATCTATATATACAAATCGTGATCAAAACGTGTGAATAAACAGTGTATACAATCAGGCGTGAACTGTAACTTTTATTTAAACAAAGTTAAGAGTTACATCTTTCTCAAAACTATCACTTAAAAACATTTAATACATTATATATCTGTGTTTAATACTGAATATATTGCTTTTGATAATATAACCGTTATTCGAACTCTTTCTTTTTTGTTGGGAATACATGTATACCCACATCTGTGTACATAGTAAAACATCATCGTGATTTTACCCCCAATTAAAGGTTGTTCAGTTTTGAAGGGCTACGCTGTAGATTAAACACCCAAAATAGTTATAAAACATTACCGGACATATTTTCCATCAAACAACTTAGCAGGAATAACTTTACACGAAGCTATCATTCGATATATTTATTATCAGCAAATAACAGGGGTAGAGTTTGAAGTGTTATGTTACTATTATATATTTAAAAGGAAATACTTTTTAAGAATACGTGACACAGTTTGGTTTATTTTCCGTATTCAAAAAATAGGAATAACACACCATACATCAAGCCGGCATCAGTTTCGTATCGAGGGGGACACAGAACAGTGAGTGGTTATATATACTTGTTGTTTATTCGTTTGTTAATTTTTTGTATCGATTCATATAGTTCCCCTTCTTATGCAAAAAGCCATTTCCTACATGTCATACTCTTAAGTTATGAACGTATTAATTTAATATTTATCCTGCACGACATGAAACAGAAAACACTGTGGACTAAGATCGGTGTGCATACTGACACAGTCTGATCTGTGCCTACACACACACATCATACTATACGATATTTTCAAAAATTGAAATCTCTCTCTCTATCTCTATCTTTCTATCTCTCTCGCTCACTGCATCATGTCTCGTGACAATTACATGTTTACTGTTTATTGTTTTTCTCGTGTAACAATAATTGTGGTTTGAGATGATAAATGTTGTGTTCTGTTGTGTTCTGTTGGGTCCTGTTCTGTTCTGTTCTAAACGCATCTGCTGCAAACGACCATTGTAATTAAAAGAGAAATTGTTCATTATAAGCAATTTCTAGTTTCGCGAACGACTCTGTTTTCATATCAAATCGATTATTGTACTTACATTAATAGATGGCATTTCTATCCAGAGGCAAGAAAACTCATGTAAAAAAGTTCAAATCTATTTTTTTAAAAGTAAGTAGCTGAATGGGTTTGGGATTAACCACACACATGTTACCCAAGAGCCCACACTCACAAATTATACTTTTCTCCAAGATTTCAGGATTTTAAAAACGGAGCCGTTCATGTACATTTTCATTCTAGAATGTATTTAAAGGTTGGATGTCATATACAAACCGTGTTGAGATAAAATGTACATAAATGTTATAAAAACACACTCAGTTCAATGAGGCATATACATTGTATACACAATAAGTATGTATATCCCATACACAGCATAATTGTATAATGCTTTAACACTAGATAAACACACTTATTGTGTATCTGTGCTTCAATGAACTTAGTTATTTCTATAACAGTTGACTTGTGTACACTTTATTCCCCCCCCCCCCCGAATGTTTGTATTAGACACCAACCTTTAAAGAGGTACCTACCGAGCAGGGAAAAACAACTTTATTTAAATAATTAAAATATGAAAGCTTTCTCATACTACAGTCTAATTAGAATCAAACATGTTCTCATAAAGGTTTCTAAGGGAAAACAATTGTTATTTTACTTAATTCTTTTATGAATTTCTATAAGAGTGCAACTTAACTTATTTTTGTCCATATAATTTCCCCATTATCTGCTGAAGATGTATTGCATATGGCAATTTTGTTTATGTCGTGTCGGCCCACGTTTTGGAATCTAATTTATGTGTATGTGCGTTAACATATTTGTATTCGTTAAATGATCCTTTAGAAAAATTGTACAAAACGTTTACCTGTCATAGCGAAGCGTGCTATTGTATAATAATATGTAAATGGCGCAACTTGAGTATACCAAAATTTAAACTGTGAGCAATACTGTTAACCCCCCTTTCCAACATACAACACATCTGCAGCAGACGACTTTGAAAACATAGTGACAAAAACCTGAAAAATCTAAATAAGAGATAGCTTAATTGTTATGAAATTGTTGAAAACATTGTGGCCAAAGGAGAAATTGCTCATCATGAGAGATATCACCTTTGGTCAAAATGTATTCAAAAGTCGTCTGCTGCTATTGCGTCAGAATGCGACTGCAGGTGGGAAAGGGCAAAAGAAACACGTGTATTTACATTCCCAATAAACCGTGTTTATGACGGTAGTCAAGTTATTATACGGTAAAAGCAATACGATATCCATCGTGTTAAATCACTTTTATAACTGTTGGATCTAAAACAATTTATAAATGAGCATCGATATTCTAAAACCAAACTTAAAAGTTGTTTTGACTAATGCAGAAACATGACTAATTGGCACAGCCACACAATGTGTCACAGGCTGTTTGAAAGCGTCTTTGAATGCTAAAAGGTAACCAACATATCTGGCAATTTTTATAAAATGGTCTCATGAAAGCGTCTTTGAATGCTAAAAGGTAACCAACGTATCTGGCAATTGTTTGTAAGATGGTCTCTTGAAAGCGTATTTGAATGCTAAAAGGTAACCAACATATCTGGCAATTTTCCTAAGATCTTCTCATGAAAGCGTCTTTGAATGCTTAAAGTTAACCAACACATCTGGCAATTTTTCTAAAATGGTCTCTTGAACGTCTTTGAATGCAAAAAGGTAACCAACACATCTGGCAATTGTTTGTAAGATGGTCTCAACACTACGATGTCAAGTGACAACTCTTGTTACATAATACAGGCTATTGTAGCCCTGTCATTGGTCAACCAGTCTCCGACTACATTAGTATGGACGTTTTCAGAAAGGTGTTGCTGATAGTCGCCTCACCCTTGTATTGTCGGAGGTAGCGGTGTCTCGTAGGCTCAAGCCTAGTCTAACTGAGACTGAAGTTAAATACGAAATGGCCGAGTCCCGATAGCCCCTGACTCGATTTCGACGCGGGATGCCAATCCAGGGGTTGTGAGTTCGAAACTAGCTCGTCCAACATTCTTTCCAACATTTAACAAATGTAAATGCGCCAAGCGTCATTCGTCTTCCACCAATGGAGAAGCAGAATATTTGGAAAAGCGGGAATTTGCTTGGAAGAGTGTTATGTGGCATTCTGGTGTGAGAAAAAAAGGAAACACGTGAATAGATGAACTGGTCGCCGTGATATGACTGAAAAATTGTTGCAAACGGTGTTAAAGCCAACTCCATCAATCAATATAAAATGGATATTTTCCATTAAGTAGAGGTTATGCAGAGGTTATGTAGAGGATATGTCGAGGTTATGTAGCGGATATGTAGAGGTTATGTAGAGGTTATGTAGAGGTTATGTAGAGGTTTTGTAGAGGTTATGTAGAGGTTATGTAGAGGATATTTAGAGGTTATGTAGAGGATATGCAGAGGTTATGTCGAGGTTATGTAGAGGATATGTAGAAGATATGTCGAGGTTATATCGAGGTTATGTAGAAGATATGTCGCCACCTTCTGTGAGATAGATCGTGATTTAGGAACTGATTTCATAATACAAAATTATTTAATCCTTTATCTGATACAGACGACATTTGACGAATTTGCAGCATACGATATATACGAAAATATTGAAGGAAATAGAGAAATTGCTTCATTGTATTCCTGTGTTTTCAACACCGTATCAAAGTTTTACCATCAAAGTTGTTACAGCAGACGTCTCTTTAAATGGGGCGCCAGCTAAAATCGGTCAACCCATTTCCAATTATTACACATCAGAAGTAGACGACGTTGAAAACATCTGGTAACAATACGGTAAAGGGTTTAAAGGTATAGTAGTACATTGTTTCCTGATCGGCCAGGGTTGATGGGGTAGCATTACAACGTGGGTGTGTTCTTATTTAGTAGACCGAAAGGGTTCGCTGTTAGGGAGTTGTAAGTTTTAAAATGGTTTCAATTTGATATTTTAATTTCCGACTGACAACTAATCTATACACCCCTGGGATGTCACTCAGATTACATAATTAACAGATTCTTATGTGTTACAAATTAGCAGCGACAAAACAAATCAATCAATTTGCATTTTTCTTGCTAACTATCGCCTAGCAGTTACGCTTAGAAAACTCTGGATACTTCCTGATCCTCCGGCGAGTAGATAAGCCTCCATTTACGACTTGTGCTAGCCAATCACCAATATCCATGCGATTTAGCATTTTTATCTGATACCTTCATCATTGCGGTTTTAATATGTCCTTACAGTTAAATGATGTGGTTTTAATATGTCCTTACAGTTAAATGATGTGTTTTTTGCTACATATTGTTGCATAACATTAACCAATATAATGAGAAAAAGTACAAATTTATGTCTGAACATGTAGGTTCAGATCATACTATCCACCTGATCAGTCTTATCATAATCTGTACTGATTCGGATATATACTGAGTTCACAAAGTCCAACCTTTTTCTATGCATTGGGGGATATAGTATTAAACGATGTATATATATAGTTTATTACTGTTTTTAACCCTTTCCCACTTGTAGACGCATTCTAAAACGACGACTTTTGAAATCGTAGTGGCAAAAGAAGAAATTGCACATAACGAGCAATTTCTCCTTTTGCCCCAATACTTTCAACTCTATTTCATAAATAAGTTTTCATTTATAGGAAGTTTCAAAAAATTTAACTAGACATTTTCAAAGTCTTCTGCTGCAGATGTGTTGTATATGGGAAAGGGTTACAGTCACATACAGATGGACACGGGTTAACCAAGGAAATAACAAATCGTGATAAGTGTACACGTATATCGGATAGTAACTACAACTATAAGCGTGTAAGTTACTTCACTTTAGTAACTTTATCCCGACATTAGTCCAAAGATGCCGAGTATGTATTTTTTACGCACTGTCTTTCAACTATCTTCTCAGTTCTTAAAATATCCGAAAAAGTTGCAATTATAAATATATATATCAACATCTTTTTATGAATATTGGAAAAATCATTCTAGTGAAGCGAAATCCGATAGTGCAATGCCCTAAAATGCAATGCTTTTCCCACCAATAAGGTATATTCTGTGCCGTTATATTCCAAAGTAACGTACATGCAGTTTTATTCAAAATGAAAAAAAGAATGCCGCAAGTCATGTCTTGCTGTACATAAATTTTAGGTGACTAAGCGGATATATACACTATTCACAAACATCAAACGTTTCCGCACACAGACGCAGCAGAAGACTTTTGAAAACAGTCTGACCAGGATCTTCTATGTTCGCCATCGAGTCATACGAGCATCCTAGAAGCCCCAGTAGCTCAGTCGGTAGCGACGCGGGCTGTCAATCCAGGGCTTGTAAGTTTGAATTCCTGCTCGGCCAACATTCTTATCGTCGTTTGACAAATTTCACTTTGACCAGCGTCTTTCGTCTTCCCCCAATATGTTGAAAAGCAGCCAGGAGCTTGAAAAGTATGTTGTGTTGAGTACTGGTGTGAAAAAGACTTGAAACACATGAGTGGGTTATCTGACCCTCATAATATGACTAAAGTTTATATGAAAACGGCGTTAAACCCCAATAAATCAATCAAAAATCCTAGAAAATTCATAGAAGTCATTTGAGAATCGGCTATGTCCAATAATTAACATTGAAAATCTTCAATTGTTTGTACTTATCGACGATTTGAGCCGAGCCCCGGTAGCTCAGTCGGTAGCGACGCGGGCTGTCAATCAAGGGGTTGTGAGTTCGAATCCCGGCTCGGCCAACTTTCTTTCCGACGATTGACAAAAGTCAATGCGACATGCGTCATTCGGCTTCCACATATGGGCTAAGTCTATGTGGAAAAGCAGCCAGTTGCTTGGGAAGATTGTAGTATGGAGTACTGGTGTGAGAACATCAGTAAATGCATGAGTTGGTGAAATGGCCGCCGTGATATAACTGAGAAATTGCTAAAAACGGCGTTATACACCAATCAATCAATCAATCAATCGTTGATTTGAAATTCTTCAAAGGTCAGGTTGAATTAACGGGTATTTCCCACCCTCACCCCACCCCCACCCCCACAATATCTCTCTTATTACTCAACCAAACCCTACAGTACAGCTCAAGGGGTTTTTCCCAAAAACCCTCACCCCCGGGTTGAGGGGGGTATCGATAAAATGATAAACCGCCGGCGTTAAGTCGCTCCCTCGGCTTAACCCGGCGTTTTACAGGTATTTCAGAGATATGCCTGCTTGAGGTGGATTGCAGGGTTCCCCCCGCAGAAAATGTTAAATGGGAGTGGCCTATATTTCTTTCCCGAAGCCCCCGCAGAAAAATGCGAGTGGGTGTGTTTTAATTTGTTTTCCGATTATACATTATGTTAACTATTCTATATTATTTACTCTGCTTCCCAAATAGTAAATTTTGCAGGCATATGCATCACGAGCGATTGTTTACTTTTCAAAATAATCGCTCGCCAGATTGATTATTCTGCATGGCGAGTGTTAATAAAAAAAATCAATATATTGCAATTTAATTTCAATAATAGTTACGTTCTTTCTCAAGCTCCTCGAGATTAAATGTTTTAGATGACGTTCCCTCTTTTCATTGGCTTTTAAATTGTGTTACTATATTTCATTTACTATATTTCATATTGTAACCCATTTCCATTATTCCGAACCAGAAGTCTGTAAACGCATCTACAGGAGTCGATTTATGATGTAATTACGGACGGAAGAGAGAACACTGAAAAGGGAGCGACTTCTACGTCTCTTAAAATATGACCCCCCTACTCAAATCTACATGTATACTGCTAATTTTCAGGTCATTACATGTTTCCTCGGATATTAGCAAACCAATGGCTAAATCAAATAATGACAATTGAGTCAGATCAGATAAATCACTGTTACTAAATGTACCATGTACACTGTAGACCTGGATTTGTATGCGCATATATGTGCAAACTTGACTCATCATGTATATATACGAGTATGTTTTATATGCTGAAACTAAGACCAAAACAAAGAAACACTGGAACAGTCGCTAAAATACCTTACTTGAATACTTTGAACATCGAGTTGTCTGAGCTCTATTGCGATGAAATATGCATGTGCATATTGCAAACATTTATAATCAAATTCATTGTTCTACAGCATAATTGAGAAATAAAGCCTTACCTTTGAGAATGATAATCCTATTTGTACATTCACAAACTATTAAGATCAACACGATTATGATAAATCCATTAACAAATTTATATTCATTTACCAAATCAAACGAAAATCACTTTTTATACGACACTACATTGAAGACAAATGAATCGCAAAACAGATTTCGTTTCAATATAAATATTAATGTTTGCGTGTAAAGGGTGTAGCACTTTATAAAGCACGTGACAGATGAAAAACGTGTGATATATTTTGTGTTGGTTGTCAGGCTGATTGAAAGACGGTGACGTGCATATAGATCACAGGGCATTCTTTTTATTGACCCGACTAACCAGCTGGTAATCTGACAGTTTGTTTCGTCGTTTAAATAACATCGTTTTTTGGCAAGCAAATTTCATACATATATACATACATTTTATAAGATTCGGCTTAAAACTTGCATTTTGCTATTTTCAATAGAAATATGTAAAAGAAATTTATCTATGTCCCCTAAAAAACACAAAAGATATTAGAACAATGTAAAACGACAACATAAAGTATATATGATCAAAGGTAATATAATTTGTTTTTAGCGTAGGCAGTGAAGTGTAGATCGAAACCACTATGCGTATTCACGCAGGCAAATCTAGGAATTCCTTCGAGCTATGTACAACAACATTGGATAGCATGAATGTGCGTGCTGATCTCTATATATACATTTAGCAAATGCCATAACGTTGGGTGCCCTTAATCATGATTGTTTGCAGTGTCGAGATATGTGAATTGGCCGCAGTAATTTTACTGAACAATTGTTGAAAACGACGTTTTATCCCAATTAATCAACATTGAGCATTGTTAAAAGCATATGATGAAATGCTCATTTTAAAAATAAACGGAAACTTTTATGAAATCATTTAATTCGGAGTAGAGATTTCAAATATATTCCAATAGTCCGCATGTTTAAACTAATTGTATCGGAGCAAAATATAGGTCCTGTTTCTGGTCTATATTTATTTACGTTTACCAATATATGCCTGTATCATAAGCCTCGAACATATATAGGACCTGTCCCGAAGAAAGCTAAGAAACACATGAGTATCTGAACTGGCCGCCGTGATATGACTGAATAGTGTACAAACGGCGTTAAGCTTTTCTTACTGTAATGCGATTAATTAAATCCTGCGCAGGCAAGAACAAATAAAACATGCACAAAATAACCGCTGCACACTAGTTCAGAGCGAGTGTATGAGAAAAGGAACAAGCTATTTTAAGTGTATGTTCAGATTGTCTTGTGAACCTGGTCAGTTTAATCAGAATCTATAAAAGTTGACAGTTTCGTCTAACAATCTTGTAAGTTATATATGAGCTGTGTGCATCCCTGTTCTGGATCTAAACTTTGCACAAAAGCCAACTTTTAACTTTAGTAGTGTCTAGTGACTTTGGGTATTGTTGATTTGACATCAAAGTTATTTTTGCATTAAAAAAGGAATCAACTTTTCTGTTAATGTTGTGTTTTTGCCATTTATGACTGTATAACAGGTTGCAACAGGTTGCTGGTGTACATACACTATTCTGTTCGAATTGGCATCAATATCCCCTAATATTATTATTATTATTATTATTATTATTATTATTATTATTATTATAAAGTTGTCCTGTTTGATGAATTGATTCTTTCGATCTTAATTTGGATATTAAGAAACATCTCATTTTTTCTCTATGAGCAAATCCAAACAAAGGAATTAAGTTAAATATGCCTTTGTTTCCATTATCAAAACATGGCACAGTATATTAGCCGGGGTGTGATTGGGTGTCGTTATGGGAAAACGTAAACAGCAGAAACGAAAGAAAAACATCAGCAGTATTAGCAGCATGGAGGAACCCCCCACCCACAAGTTGTACAAACAAAGAGTCTCGTCAGGGGATCGGGAAAGTGTCATGTAAGTGACCTTTTAAATATGGCGGCCAAATATGTCACGTGTAACAAGTGTGAAACGGGTGAACAAAATCAAAAAGATGTAAAGGGCGTTACAAATGATAAGGATGAATCCATATTGGACTTTCTTCTTCACTTTTTGAAAAATATCGATGAAACGATCACAAATATGGATAACAAATTCAGCAATATAGAGAAAAGATTATATCCATAGAGATAAACGGTACGATGAAAGAATGAGATATGTGTTCATGAAAGGGTGGAAAGTATCCACGTTTCCGTTGGACAATTAAATGACAAGGTGGTAACTTTGCAGAAAGAAAACGTTAATTTAAAAATATATTTGGCGTACCTCCAATCACAGTCCATGCGAAACAATTTAATTGTTACCGGCATACAAGAAGAAGCATCAGAAACAAAAAAACTCTTAGAGGCAACGTTAAGGATTTTCATTCATGAAAAAATGAAAGTAGCCAACGACTTAGTGGAGCAAATGAAATTTGATAGAGTTCACATGATGGGTTCAAAAGATTTATAAGGTCATGGTAGTATAGTTCCACGAATTCAAAGACAAAGATGTTGTCCGAAAATAATGGAAAAGAAAGAAAGAAGTTAAACCCAAAGCTGAAGGAGGCCCGGGTGAGTGGTAAAGATGCATGAATTGCATACGACACCCATTTTATAATTGGTAAACCCGTTAAAGCCTAAGGGTACGATGAGATCAGGCCCCTGTGAAACCATCAATCTTATCGACTTAATATGTATATCATGGGATATGATATGATTACCATAAAACTTGTTTTGTTGATCAAACAGTGCTACTTTATGGAAATCATCTATTATTCAGAATGTTACATCCAACAATTAACCATCCAAAACTATATTCAAAATAATATCAATATCCCATAAAATATGCACTTTAATAGCGTGCCAGGTCCCTGTAAAACCATCAATCGTATCGACTAAATATTTATATCATGGGATATGATATGATTACCAATTACACCTTTTTTGTTGATCAAACAGTGCTACTTTACAGAAATCACCTTTTATTCAGAATGTTACATCTACGCTTCAAGCCGAGCCCCGGTAGCTCAGTAGGTAGCGACGCAGGTTGTCAATCCTGGGGTTGTGAGTTCGTACCCCAGCTAGGCCAGCATTCTTTCCGTCGTTTGACAAAAGTCATTGTGACAAGCGTCATTTTTGTTCCATGGGCTAACAGTGTATGTGGAAAAGCTAGTTGCTTGGAAAGATTGTTGTTTGGTTTACTGGTATGAGAAAGCCAGGAAACACATGAGTAAGTGAACTGGCCGCCGCGATATGACTGAAATATTGTTGAAAACGGCGTTAAACCCTAATCAATCAATCTACTCTTCAATATTGTTGTGGATACTCAAAAGAATCGTCTCACATAGGGATTGAGTGTCAACAAAAATCTTAGAACAGGAAGAATGCCCATTATCTAGGGATCTGCCTATGACATCTCTCAATGATTGTGTTGATATTGTTTGTAAGAAAGGCCGTACAATAATTGAAATTAAAAAATCAATTTTGGGGCGTATGTAATTGATATAAAACTCTCATCGGTAACATGTGAGCCGTCCCGCGAGAAAACCAACATTGTGGACTCTGCGTAAAGTATCGACCCGGATCAGCCTGAGAATGCCGCACAGGCTAACCTGGACAGACAATTGTCGCCTCCAGTGGATTTTCTGTTTCAGGAATCACTACTGTATACATCTATCCCCCTAAGACGGAATGTGTCGGCCGGATCAGTCTGCGCGGACAGCGCAGGCTGATCTGGTCGATACATTACGCAGATATATTGATATGAGCCGTCCCGCGAGAAAACCAACATTGTGGACTCTGCGTAAAGTATCGACCCGGGTAACCCTAAGCATGCCGCGCAGGCTTACCTGGACCGACACTGTTCGTATCCTGTGGATTTTCTGTTTCAGGAATAACTACTGTATACATCTATCCCCCTAAGACGGAATGTGTCGGCCGGATCAGTCTGTGCGGACAGCGCAGGCTGATCTGGTCGATACATTACGCAGATATATTGATATGAGCCGTCCCGCGAGAAAACCAACATTGTGGACTCTGCGTAAAGTATCGACCCGGATCAGCCTAAGCATGCCGCGCAAGCTTACCCGGATAGAAACTTTTCGCCTGCTGTGGACTATCTGTTTCAGGAATCACTACTCTATACCTCTATCCCCTGAGACGGAATGTGTCGGCCCGTATCAGTCAATTTCTCTTTTTGTCAAACAGTTTTCTTTCTTCATGTTGCATAGTTATGTTAAAAGTCGTTTGATGCAGATTTGTAGACAAAAGGATTAAATAAATGATGGAAAATAAGTAAGAAAGAATGCATAAAATAAATTTTGGGGAAATTCGAATTGCGTTTTACCTTGTATGGTCGTAGCTCGCCTTCGGCCGTGAATAATTTATTTCATTTTATGAAGATATGATTATCGTTTGGGTTGTGTCATCACGAGAAAAAAAACTTGTTTTCACACTTTCAACGACATCCGGGGTCATAAATGCGAATCCCCGCAGTGTAGTGGTAAAGGTAAAGGATCACGATTTATATCAATGTAAACTGATATTGTAATTAAATCGGCATGAAATAGTTAAATATACACGATCTTAACACTATTATCCAATGCCAACTCGCGTATTTCTTGTGGCGAATAATTCAAAACGAATTACAAACTATTAACAAGAGTATAGGAATATCGGTATGCTCTTGTTCTTGTAGTAAATGATGATACAAAGATAACTATTTAACATTCCAAACAGTTTTTCACCGTATATTATTAGGACACTTACCTTGTGTAACAAAGTTGTATTGCTTATTTTGAAATGATTAAATTGCAGTGAAATCGCGTTCTCTGTCAATATTTAGTCATTTCCCTCACGCAGTCGCATTTTACGCCTCTGCAGCAGACAACTTTTAAAAACATTGTGACAAAATGAGATATTTCTCTTAATGAGCAGTTTCTCCTTTTGCCACAATGTTTTTTTGTACTCGATTAAATTATTATACTATTATTTACAGATGTTTTTCATAGTTTCGCCAAGATGTATTCAAAGTCGTCTGCAGCAGATTTGTTAATAATAATAATAATAATAATAATAATAATAATAATAAAGGCTTTGTTTAGAGAGGACACTCATGTATGCAAGTCAATCTTCCATGAGGGCCTCAAACATAAATACAATGAAATGAAAGATGAACAAACGTATGTTACATATGAACAACTCAATGTTACAATTATACTTACATACATGTATATAAATATTGACTAACAATTGATATGTCTATTACTGTATCGTAGAACAGCCACAGATCCAAATATTTTGTATAGTCTCATGTAATACAATTGTACTACAGTTATCATCGAATTAAGATTGGTTTATCCAACGTAAACAATGGGATTAGAAATGCTGAATAGACGTTGAGTTTTGAATATATATGAAGGAATGTGGGAAAGAGTTAAAGATAGGAATGGTATTACACACCTGACTGATCTCCAATTGCTTATTGACACGCTGTGTTACGGTGGTCGTATATATCGAGGGCTTGGCGTGAAACGGTTGTAACTAAAAACGTATTTTGAAAACCCTGGTTTAGGGGCAATTTTGACCCCTTTGTAAACAATGCAAATTTAGGTGCCATTGCTCAGAACGAGCAATGGCTCCTAAATTTGCATTGTTTACCAAGAAAAAATGATTTAACACTTATAAAGACTTTATGGCGAGGTGATTAACCTTGGTAAAAAAATATGAATTTTAGTTACAACCGTTTCACGCCAAGCCCTCGATATCGTCCAAAGTATAAGGTTTTAGAATATGAAAATCATTTACTTCTTGTTTGTCTAAAGAAAATCCATCAACTTCTTGGCCTTCTTTTTCTCGATTTATTAACTTATCTTCAAAACGTACACATAAATAAAATATATTATTATATTTCAAAAGTGTCAGAGTATAGAGAATATTGTATAAATTAAAAATTAGTGTAAAGTAATGACTAAAACTCCTTTGTTAATTAATACATTAATCATACAACAAATTTGCAGCAGTCGATTTTGAAAAAAATAATGACCAAAACCTGAAAAAACTCCGTAAAAGTTAGCTTAGTTGTTGAATGAAGTTGAAAACATTGTAGACAAATCGCTCATCATGAGCAATTTCACCTTTAGCCACAATGTTTTCAAAAGTCGTCTGCTGATATTGCGTCAAAATGCGTCTGCAGGTTGGAAAGGGTTAATACATGAACATACATTTTCTAATTAATAATGTTAAGTTACTTCAACATATTGTAATTATCTTTCATATAATAATTAATCTTTTTATTTTGTATATATGTATGAGCCGTTCCACGAGAAAACCAACATTATTGACTCCGCGTAAAGTATCGACCCGGATAAGCCTAAGCATGCCGCGCAATCTAATCCGGACAGACACTTTTCGCCTTCTGTGGATTTTCTGTTTCAGGAATCATTACTTTACACCTCTATCCACCTGAGACGGAATGTGTCGGCCCTGATTAGCCTGCGCGGACTGCGCAGGCTGATCTGGGTCGATACATTACGCAGATCCAATAATGTTTTTCTTTTCGTGGAACGGCTCATATATATCCTTGCCGAGTAAAATAGAGTTGATCCGTGTAATCAATTACTTGTCATATTATGGTAATACAGTCACACCTTTGTTTAGGAATTTCCTGTCTATAACAACCACTGTTTTAATTTTCCCAATTACTCATTTTCTCCATATATGACCCTGTAATTAAAGACCACCTGTGAACAAAGACTAGAATAATTTATTTTCCACGGGTGGTATTTAAACACAGGTTGGACTATTATCTTAGTGGTCATAGTGAGTTTCGATTAAACGAACATTCACTAAGCTATCGTAAACATTTATCTTTTATCGAGAGCAGTGGTCCGCAGTTACAACATTTTTATAATTATATGGGCCGTTCCACGAGAAAACCATTATTGTGGACTCTGCGTAATGTATCGATCCGGATCAGCCTAAGCATGCCGAGAAACCTAACCAGGATAGACGACTTTGTACTATTTAAGGAGTCATTTTTATATACCTCTATAACCCTAAAACGGAATGTGTCGACCCGGATTAGCCTGCGCGGAGTGTGAAGGTTGATTTTGATCGGTACATTACGCAGAGTCCATAATGTTGGTTTTCACGTGGAAAGACTCATTTGTGAGTGTTGACCCTTTAGACAAAAAATGTGTTCGCATCAATTGAAATGTTTTTTAACGGTGATTAAGACAGACTGGAAGCAGAGCATCGAAGTAAAGGTATCAGCACTGAGTTACCTTTTAGCACTGTTTTGTTCGCACATGTCTGTGTGTCTCTCGAGTTCATGCGTCTGTTCCAGCCGACAGTTGGAATCTTCAATTCTTACTCGGATACAGGTTGCCCGAAAAGGCCATGTTGATACAACGAAGATGTAACAAGAACCGTAACAACCAGGTGCGGTTCATATACATGTACATCCTAGACAATATTTACGGTACATGTTTATTGAAGAGGAACATGATATAAACCCGGTCACCCGGACATCGCCTTTGTATTGTTTGTATTGTCAGTTTACTATATAGAACCATGCACACTGGCGTTATAAACCTTTTCCCACATATATACGCTTTCTTACGCCTCGAAAGCATATACATACTGAAAACATTGAAAACATTGTGACAAAGGAAAAGTTGCTAATGATGAACAATTTCTCTTTTCGTCACACTGTTTTCAACTGTTTTCATAGTTTTTAAAAGCCGTCTGCTGTAGATTTGTTGTATGTGGGACAAGCTTTAGTATTAATCATGCGACAGTTCAGTTCACATTGACAATAAACAATACACTATTCGACGAACAAGGTATACACCTTAAACGTATCCCGTTGTAAATTAGGCCATTTCTGATGGTTGTATCCCATACAAGTGAGAGGCAAAATCAGCCGTGACGCATTGGGACAAAACTTAATGATTATATGTTTTCAAAGAAGTCGATATTAAAATGCTCATATAAGTTACACAATGATTGAGCCGTCCCACCAACATGATGGTCTCTGCGTCATGTATCAACCCAGATCAACCTGCGCAATCCGCGCAGGTTATTCCGGGCCGACATATTCCGTCACAGGCGGATAGAGGTATAATATAATTACTCTCTCTCTCTCTTTATCTCTCTCTCTCTCTCTCTCTCTCTCTCTCTCTCTCTCTCTCTCTCTCTCTCTCTCTATTTATCTCTCTCTCTCTCTCTCTATCTCTCTGTCTCTCTCTGTCTGTCTGTCTGTCTCTCTGTGTCTGTCTGTCTGCCTGTCTCTCTCTATCTCTGTCTGTCTGTCTGTCTGTCTGTCTGTCTGTCTCTCTCTTTCTCTATCTCTCTTTATCTTTCTCTCCTTTTCTCTTTCTGACTCTCTCCATCACTCCATCATGTTTCGTGACAATTGCATGTTTATTGTTTTTCTCGTGTACCATAATTGTGATTTGAGTTAATAATGGTTCTGTTATGATAATGGGGAAGAATGTCGAACGTTTGCTTTCGAAAGTTATCGTTAAAACTGTATTGCCCACATGTGCCGGTCTCGTTTAAAACCTAAAAATAGCATTTGACTATATATTGACAAATACTATTTCTAGATTTTTAAACGAGACTTGCACCGGTGGTATTACCTAGATGTTATCATATAATACATGTACGTTGACAAAATACAAGAAAATAATAGCTGACCAATATATTAACCATTACACTCAACTGTTTTAAAATCCAATGTCTCTAACTGTTTAGCAGAGTATTTACGGACAAGAACACAAATTAGCATGTCTAGATGTTTCCTTTATGCAGTACTCTCACCTCATGTCAACAATTTTGTGTATACATGTTAATATGAACAATTGCCATGCAATGTCCACACTATGTATTTGTACTTGTATTATTTGACTATGAGCTTGACTGAGTAATGTCTAAATGAAATTTTAATGAATATATACAGCTGTATTCATTTGGATCCTATATAGCTTAGGTGCACAGCATGTAGTTATACCCCCCGGCAAACAAAGTTTGGGGGGGTATATAGGAATCACCCTGTCTGTCCGTC
This sequence comes from Serripes groenlandicus, assembly GCA_031761405.1. Classification (NCBI taxonomy): domain Eukaryota; kingdom Metazoa; phylum Mollusca; class Bivalvia; order Cardiida; family Cardiidae; genus Serripes; species Serripes groenlandicus. The sequence continues at coordinate 20,540,818 of JASEVX010000005.1, forward strand.
TGTCCGTCTGTCTGTCTGTCTGTCTGTCTGTCCGTATGTCCACATTTCTTGTAAGCACTACTCCTCCTAAACGGCTCAATGGATTTGGTTCAAACTTTACATGAAGGTTACACATCATATGTAGATATGCATGAAGGAAGATCATACGCCTCGGATTCTTCCAAGGGCAGATAATTCAACTTAGAGGTTACCTGCGAGGGACTCCTGTGCACATACCTCCACATCTCTTGTAAGCACTACTCCTCCTAAATGGCTCAATGGATTTGGGTCAAACTTTACATGAAGGTTACACATCATATGTAGATATGCATGAAGGAAGATCATATGTATCGGATTCTTCCAAGGGCAGATAATTCAACTTAGAGGTTACCTGCGAGGGACTCCTGTGCACATACCTCCACATTTCTTGTAAGCACTACTCCTCCTAAACGGCTCAATGGATTTGGTTCAAACTTTACATGAAGGTTACACATCATATGTAGATATGCATGAAGGAAGATCATACGCCTCGGATTCTTCCAAGGGCAGATAATTCAACTTAGAGGTTACCTGCGAGGGACTCCTGTGCACATACCTCCACATTTCTTGTAAGCACTACTGAGTCAAACTGTATATGAAGGCTACACATTATATGTAGATATGCATGAAGGAAGATTTTTCTCCTCAGATTCTTCCAAGGGAAGATAAGCAAAGTAGAAACTTTACCAATGTATCCGATGCTTTGGGAGGGGAGCGGGGGGTATTCTTTAGTGAGCTTTGCTCACAGTATTTCTAGTTTTTCACACGTGTTATTATTACGTTAGGGTTAGTTTGGCAGGAGCACCGTTAAAAAAAATAAAACACCATTCAAATCAATACACAAGACGAATTTTGATGCAAAGCATCAAAGAAGCCACGACGCGCATTATTTTGAACCATGACTTAAAGGAAGCAGATGCAGTTCAGTACATTTAAATAACCTGTGCAAACAGACAGGATCTAAATACTTTGAACACGAAGGCCAAATGATGTCCCTTTATTTTAAACAAGAAGGACAAGACGGGCTACTAGTATTGTTCACCTGGCTACCATAAATAAAAGGGTATCAAGAGCTGAAAGGGTCAATTTTGACGCAGAGATTAGACGTTTTATATGCTAAGATATAGGTAAATTTTGACGTAAGGATTAGACGTTTTATATGCTGCAATATTCAGCATGTGAAGTTTAGTTGTGAAATGACAAGTTTAGTTCTGAAACCATTTGGTTTACAGTTTGCTTAACATTAATGTGTCATACAAGCTGAAGTTTCTTATTTCTTTTTACCTATAAACGGTTTTAAATTTGCTCTAACTAGATCTATTAGATAAAAAAATAAAACACATAGGTGCTTAAATATTAACAGTTAATGCCTCTAGTTATAAGTTAAGTGTGATACAAGCTTTGGAAGGAGAGGGGGTAGTCTATTCTCCTTCCAGTTTAGCAGAAGTATGATAACAAAAACGGTAGAATATAAACAAAAGATACAGAAGTAAGTTTAACAAAATTAAAGATATTTACTTTCAAAATTGAGCATTTATGAAATTAAAAAAGAAATTCACATCAATAGTCAACATATAGCAAGAATACAATGGTCTGAATGACGAACTGTATGGGGAGGAACGTTTTAAGTTTAGAAATACAACAGAATTTTATAAAAAGGCAAAAACATCCCCCGACACTTTTTTTTCTGAGCTTTGATGTAAACCAAACTATTAAAAAAGCGTAGCCGAGGAAAATGGGGAGAATTGAAAACAAAAGTCTTGAGCTTTGATGAATCGGGTTGTAGCTAGAGATCGGGGACGAAAAGCAGAGCAAGGCAAAAGCTCCGGAGTGTAGGGTCGTAAACCAAACTATTAAAAAAGCGTAGCCTAGGAAGTTTAGGAAAAGTTATTAAATACCCATTAAATGTGTCTAAATGTGTAATAACGGTAGAGGCATGCGTATTTTGTATCCTGTTTTTTCTTAAATCAGTTAATAGTTTAAAACAATTTATTGATTCATAAAGGCTGTTTTTTTGGCCGGATTGCTCAAGCAATTCCGGTCTATAGATTGGCGATGTCCGTCTGTCCGTTTGTCTGTCTGTCTGTCCGTCAACATTTTGGTTAAAGTTTCAGGTTAGGCAAAATGGTTAAAGTTTCTGGTTAAGCAAAATCTCAGACATGGAAAGAGCTACAAACTTGAAAATTGGTCTGTGTGTAGCCACTAACATGTTCTTTTGATTTCCATGATAACTCTTTACCTTGCTATTGCCCGTCTGTCTGTCTGTCTGTCCGTCAACATTTTGGTTAAAGTTTTTGGTTGAAGCATGATAACTCTTGACCTTCATGTTGCTATTGCCCGTCTGTCTGTCTGTCTGTCTGTCTTCTGTCTGTCTGTCTGTCTGTCTGTCTGTCTGTCTGTCTGTCTGTCCGTCAACATTTTGGTTAAAGTTACATCACAGCAACTTGCGTTTTAATTTGCTTTTTACAGTTTTATAGTTATATCACGGCAACTTGCGTTTTAATTTGCTTTCAACAGTTTTATAGTTATATCACGGCAACTCGCATTTTAATTGGCTTTCAACAGTTATATAGTTATATCACAGCAAATTGCATTTTACTCCCCTTTCAACAGTTTAACAGTTATATCACGGCAACTTGCGTTTTAATTTGCTTTCAACAGTTTTATAGTTATATCAACTTGTGTTTTAATTTACTTTCAAAAGTTTTAAAGTTTTATCATGGCAACTTGCGTTTTTATTTGCTTTCAAAAGTTTTATAGTTATATCATGGCAACTTTCGTTTTAATTTGATTTCAACAGTTTTATAGTTATATCACGACAACTTGCGTATTAATTTGCTTTCAACAGTTTTATAGTGATATCACTGCAAATTGCGTTTTAATTTGCTTTCAACAGTTATATAGTTATATCACAGCAAATTGCGTTTTACTCCGCTTTCAACAGTTTTATAGTTATATCACATCAACTTGCGTTTTAATTTGCTTTCAATATTTTAATAGTTATATCACAGCAAATTGTGTTTTAATTTGCTTTCAACAGATTTTGGCTGGATTGCTCTAGCAATTACGGTCTATAGATTGGCGATGTCTGTCTGTCCGTCCGTCTGTCCGTCCGTCCGTCTGTCTGTCTGTCCGTCAACATTTTGGTTAAGTTTCAGGTTGAGGCAAAATCGGTTAAAGTTTCAGGTTGAGGCAATCTCAGCACTGGAAAGGGTTACAAACTTGAAACTTTGCCTGAAGGTAACCAGTAACAAGTTCTATTGATTTCTATGGTTACTTTGACCTTGACCTTGGTTTGTCGATTTTCAAGGTCAAATTGCCGACAATCCGGCCTTACCGTCTTCAGCGGTTTCTTGTTTAAAAACATATTACAGAGTTTTTTCTTTACAATAATAATGTTGGTTGGGAGCTACTCCATGGTACACACTTGAAACCTATTCAAAACGCCGCGTTTCCACGCGTCGTCAACAACATGACTGTATGAAGGTACATTCTGACATTGACTTTCACAGCGGTCCATGCTGGTCTTAGTGTTCGCGTTTCTGCAGTTGCTGTTATGTTAAAATTGCGTTAGTTAATATATGCTGACACAAATGATGAAAGTGGTACATGCGGATATGGAAATTCTGACATATTTTCTAGTTTTGGAAAAAGGAGAAATAAAACTTACGATATTGTTTTCAACCTTATTACATTGTAATACACAAATGTACTTCTTTTACCAAAGCTACTTCATTTTTCAAAGAAGTCGATCCTAAGATTTTCCTATCAGTTACACAATATGTGGTTAATACATAAAATAACATTTATATGTAAGCACAATGCTACTAAACAATTCAAAAGAAGCTCTCCATAAAACAGTATATATAGGTAAGAAGACAAAAGGTGAAATATAGTATTCTTCTTTGCTTAGTGCGACTCGATCAAACTAATTTGAAAGACTATACAAATCAAACCTAGCCTTGGAGATAATAATTAGATTTTTAAACATACATCTTTATTACCTCCATTTACTGAAGAGTATACAAAATACAACAATAAAAACATTTATGTGGTGGTATAATGTTTACAGTTTTATAAAATAACAGTTTTTCTCGTCTACGCCCGTGAGCGTATATTTTAGTGAGAGTGTCTTCCCCAATGCGGATGCATGTTTTAATGACGCTCTCGTGCGAGCAGTTAATAATAACATGTTACTTCCCGAATGGAACTCGTGCAACTGAGTCATCGTCATTCTCTTTGTTTGTTTGTTTGTTTCAATGTTGTTTATCACCATTTTAAACAGTTTTTCAGTTAAATCACAGCGTTTCCTTGGTAATTAAACCAGTTCTGTCGGTATTTTACTATTTCCTGACAACGATGCATCAGTGGTTAGTATATCATCGGAAATCATTTTTCAACAGTATCGAGTTTTATTAATCAAAATCTCAGTTCATAATTACAAGATAATATGAGAAATATAAGCGCAGGGGTATAATATATATAAACGAGGCGTACAAAACACAAACTGTAGCATATTTAACAATACAATATATCTGTTTATCAAGTGGGAAGACCATAAAAACAAAGTCGAATCGAATAATGAAGACCACGATTGGTTTCGGGTTGCGTCCCGGATGTGGTCTATTGTAAACGTAATTCACTATGGCGGCGTGGCATAATATCCGAAACAACCCGCATGATATACAGTCATTCGGAATGGACTAGATCCGGAAACACGTCATCGAAAGTTTATTAATTACGTCACTAAACGGCGCGATCTGTATTAGATGGGGTGTGCACATTGTTATTTTATGCAAATTGTCCAAATATATTTACTTAGCGAATCTTAAAAGAGATGGTGAAATTTAATTTTAATGCTTTTCTCTTATGTAAAATTGTAATGAAATATGTATTGTACTATAAACCGCCAAAGGTATTGTACATTTTGGCGACAACGTGTATTTGTTATATGCCAATAAAACATATTGAATTGAATTGAATTGTTATTAAGCCTTTCCCGCATACAAAGAAAATGCAGCAGGCGACTTTGAAAACATCTTGTTCAAAATGTGTAAACTATCTGTAAGTGAAAGTATAATCATTGAATAAAGTTGAAAACATTGTGATAAATGGAGAAACTGCTCATTTTGAGTAAATTCTCCATTTGACACTATGATTTCAAAAGTCGTCTGCTTCAAATGTGTCAAAAAGCGCTCAACCGAGTTTGTGTAGTTCTTGTAAATTCAACAATGCATAGAAGTGTCTTTTTAGTTAATTGTTCCTCTGAAGGTTTTCAAATGACTCTTCTAAAAATCAAGAGCCTTTCCCTAATACATCCAGCACCAGGCGACTGCTTATTGAAAGCTGTAGTTTGATTGGTTGAATCTGTTATGGTATGTCGGAGTGCTCGATGTGTTATAAATACGTCCCTGTTGTAACATGAGGGTAGAACGCTAAGATGTGGTTACGCACATTATCCTCACGCTAGACGGACGGGGAATATAATTAATGAAATAATCATTGCCGACCAGAATAGAAATAATTTCCCTTTCGGCAAAACATTATAAAATACGCGCTACACCTAAACCATGGTTGAGTATATATATATATAGGTCTGTTGAATAGGCTATGTCACTTCGGACTGTTATATATTAGATCCGTCTATGTGTTACATCATAATTCGGGTGTTGTTTTTTCCGGCATAACCCCCTTTCTAACCCTTTCCCACATACAACAAATCCAGCAGACGACTTTGAAGCAATTTTAACAAAATTATGGAAAACTCCAAAATTGAAAGTAAAACTATTAAATTAATTTGAAAACATCGTGGCAAATTGAGAAACTGCTCATCACGAGTTATTTCTCCTCGTATCAAAGTGTTTTTCAAAGCCATCTGCTACATATGCGTTAAAATGCGTATGCAAGCAAGAAAGGGTTAAACAGGTTCAGTTATATCACGGTTTCTTGAACAATCATTCATACAAATTGGCAGAAAACGACATCGAAAATATCTTGACTGAAACAGGAAAACTCGCTGTTAATGAAAGTTGAATCATTTGATTGAGTTGAAAACATTGTGACAAACGGAGAAATTGCTCATTTCTTATTTCTCCTCTTGTCAAAGTGTTTTCCAAAGCTGTCTGCTGAAAATGCGTCTAAATTCGTCTGATATGTTATCTGTAATGTCACGGACAGCGAGATATCGGTTATTCAAGGTAATTTCATAATAATGTAAGTATAATCAATCATTCATGTTTTAAACAAAAATGCAACAATTGAAAATATTTGTATAATCTTCTCATATTATGTATAAGTGATATATTATATATCATACAATGGGTATACATATGTGTCATATGTCGATGCTTCCACACTGTTGCATCTAATAACATACAAATAAACCTTAATGTGTTACATTTCATATCCTCTTTTAATGATATTATAGCGTTTACGAACAGTGAAGACTCAGATGAGCCTGTGCATTCACACATTCTGATTAGACTATTCACTGTCCGTCTACAAACTTGTACGCATTTATTGACAAGGACTGGACGTTGTAACCTCATTATTTATTTACACAAACGTACCTTAACCCTTCCCCACATACAACAAACCTGAAGCAGATGACTTTGAATGTAAATTGACATAAACATGAAAAAATCTGCATAAATGAAGGTTAAATTATCAAATATAGTTATCTATATCATTATGGCAATTTCTGTTTTTGCCAAATTGTTTCCAAAACTGCTGCAGAGTCGTCAAAACGCGTCTGTATCTGGGAAAGGGTTAATAAACCATAAATTCCATTGAACCCCTAACCTGTCCTGATTTTAATTTGTTCGTTTATCCTCGCCGTGCAGAATGAACTATTTGACGAGCAGCTATTGTCTTTGATTTATCCATTTGTTAAAACATAGGGACCAAGGACCAGGGGGTTATATATTAACTATTTATTTGATGACAGGGGCGTAGCTTTGCAATAATCAATGTGAAGGCCGTCTCGTGAGAAAATCAACATTGTGGACTCTGCGTAAAGTATCGACCCGAATCAGCCTAAGCATGCCACACAGGCCTGCCCGAATAGACACTTTTCGCCTCCTGTGGATTTTCTGTTTCAGGAATCACTTCTCTATACATCTATCCCCCTAAGACGGAATGTGTCGGCCGGGTCAGTCTGTGCGGATAGCGCAAGCTGATCTGGTCGAGACATTACGGAGAGGTCTATCGCCGCAGCTGCATTTAGGGTCATTTTGAGAAAAAATGTGAAGGCACGTGCCTACAGTACCTAAAGGGAGCTTCGCCCTTGGATGAGGCTATAATTGATGGTTATATATTTTACTAATTTGAAACCCAAGTTGCCAGTTGCGACTTAAATATGACCTGTTTGGGATACAAAAGTAATACGAAAAATAAATGTTTTTTTTCGCTTATGGTAACAGGTGTGAGATTTTTTTTTTTTTTTTTTTAATAACCCATGAAGCTTTCTGAAATGAAACTGGAAAAATCCATGGGGGCCGCCATTTTGGATATGTATAAAATGAGCAAAAAAACACGGATTGAAAATTATTGTCGTCTTTTTAATATATTTTTTTAAAATCGTTATTTAAGATCATTAAAGTGCTGTGTTATGTGGGAATTAACATTTGTATGAAACGTTAAAATTAAATGGAAATCTGTAAGAAATATGTTTTCCCGTTCATCAAAAAAACGACAGCATTAGCCTTCTACGCCCGAAACTAAATTTTGACTATCGTAGCCAAAGAAGGACGTGACGTCATTTCCGTTACACTTCATATTGGCGTAAAGTCAATGGAGCGACGTCGTTTCCCGTTAAAAAGTGGTATCAACATGAAATACCCCAAATTCCTATACATGAGCTATTGACTCACTCATTCAAAGTATAATTATTTATCAAACATTGTGGCAAAAGGATAACTTTCTCATAAGGAGCAATTGTTCTTGTAGCGACAATCTTTTCCTAAATCGTCTGTTGCATAGGCCTCAGAAACCGTCTCTAATGGGGAAAGGATTTAGCAGAAATGTGACCCGTTACATAATTTGTTCCAGTCATATTGACTGGTTGAAAAAGGCAGTCGCCAGGTGGCATCAGAAAAGGGCTGATCTATTTGCTTCTTTACCATAATGCAGGTGATCGATTAAGGATCATCTTGGCCCTTATGTTTTAACCTCGTTCAATATAAATGTATTCCTTAATTTTCTTAAAGTCTTTACTTTTTTATTTTTTCTTCGTAATAATAGACGACAGCAATACAAATTCCAAATATGTTTTGATAATGCAAGAAACCTGACATTATCATTATTATTGTCTAGTCAATTACTTATAAATCCTTTTGTATGGCCAGAGTATGCTCTTTAATTTTTGTTTATAATTATCTTGCGTTTTTTCGTAAATAGGTAGCACCTATAGATATATTATGATCATCCCATTGTTAAAATCTGTCGTATTGACATTCAGGTAAAGACGGGAAAAACGTGAATATAGGACGTTCCACGAGAAAACCAACATGTATACTCTGAGTACTGTATTGACCCAACTCAGCATTCGCAGTCCGCGCAGGCTAATCCGCGCCGACACATTCCGTAAGGGGATATAGGTATAGAGTAATGTTTCCTGAAGAAAATCCACAGGAAGCGAAAATTGTATGTTAGGGTTAGCCTGCGCGGCATGATTAGGCTGATCCGGGTCGATACTTTACGCAGAGTCCACAATGTTGCTTTTCTCGTGGGACGGCTCAAATGTCACTGCCGCAACTGCACACCTGGTCTAATGTGACATGTAATGCAATAGTTTATTGGTGACTCATCTAGGGGTAACTCGGTTTTGAAACATAATATTTACACGTGTACATTATATGAGCCGTCCCAGGAGAAAACCAACATTACTGACTCTGCGTAAGGTATCGACTTGGATCCGCCTAATCATGCCGCGCAGGCTAACCCTGGCAGACACTTTCCGTCTCCTTTGAATTTTTCTGTTTCAGGAATCATTTATATATACGTCAATACCCCTGAGACGGAATGTGTCGGCCCGGATTAGCCTGCGCGGACTGCGCATGCTGATCTGGGTCGATACATTACGCAGAGTTCATTATGTTGGTTTTCTCGTGGAACTGCTCATATATAGTTTATGTTGTATGAAGATTATTAAATTTCACAACCCTCTGAATGATTTACCAGTATAACGCTGTCTTTTCTACAACGTAAGAACCGTATACAATCCCTGTTTTGGACCGGGCAAACCAAGGAGCCGTGCTAGAGAGTGTCAATTGGACCTTTTGTCACGTATTTAATTCTTTCCCACATGTATAACAATTATGCATCAGACGACTTTGAAAATAATTAGGCAAGATTATAGAAACTATTTGTAAATGAACGCTTAATTAGAGAAATACAGTTGAAAACGTTGGGATAACATAAACAATTTGTCCTTTTGCCACAACGTTTTCAAAAGCCGTCTGTTGCAGATGCACCAGAAATGGTATAGGTGATAGTCAGGACTAGGTTGTAAAGAAAATGCGCATTTTCACTCCATGTTTCCCGCCCGCTTTTAGTGACAGGTCTTTGACTTATGAATAAAGCAAATGGCACGACGTGTCGCAATCTCTGCCATACCAAACAAATCGTAAACATGTTTACGTCATCTTTACAAAGTTTACAAGCAATATTGGTTATTTACCCAGAAATGCCATAATATGACTGAAATACTGTTGAAAACATCGTTAAACACCATTCAGACAGACCTAACCATACTGTAAATGGTTATAAAATTCCAAATATGGGGGTTAGTGTCCGAGGATATTGGGTCAATAGGGAAACGGGAAAAACTAGTAGCATTGGTCAAAAACGGAAGGTTGCCGATAGATTATCCGATTTTTGAAATGAAAGATAAATCCCATTCTTTGAGCAATGCCCTTTTCATCAGATAAGCCACATTTACCCTTTATTCTCACATACACAAAATATGCAGATGATTTTGAAATTATCTAGACAAACATTTGATAAAGCTGCAAAGATGAAAGTATTAATAGCAAAAGTAATTTAAAAAATATTGTGGCAATGTAAGTCGTGTGCTGCTTTCGTGGGAAAGGGATAAATATGAAGGAACATTTAGACGCATTTGCATCTGACCACTTTTGAAAACATCAGTGCAAATTAAGGAATTGCTACTTATTTGTTTATATACTTTACATCACTATAATCAGAAATATGCTTTCATTCGTATGCTAGATATTTATTGCATGTTGGAAATGGCAAATCAGTGTTAACAAGCAATTTAGACTACGATCGGCTTGCACCTACATGTTTCTATTCATGTTCTACACCGTTACCTTATCGTGTAATTTGAGTAATTTCAGACATTCTCGCCTCTAGAAAATAGTTTTGAAAACGCTCCGATAATTTGAATATGTAATAAAATCAAAATTACAATTAATGTAAAAATCCTCCCAATAGCAGGTTAAGTAATACGTTCACAATTAAAACATCTATTTTCAGTTTGTTAAGACATTATATTATATTCATGCACCCCATTCCTTCATGTAACCCATTCCTTCAGGCAACCCATTCCTTCAGGTACTCCATTCATTCCACAATACAAACCCTTCTACTTGACCCTTTACCACAGGTTGACGCATCTGCAGTAGACGACTTTTGAAATCCCTTTTAGCGTGTGGAAAAATGGGTTCAACTCTTTTTCTTTCGTTTTAAGTTATACTTTCATCTATAGATATTGTCCATATTGTTCTTAGTTATTTTCAAGATCGCCTCGGCGGTGTTGTGGTAGAACGTGCGCCTCGTGTGGGGGAAGGTCACGGGTTCGATACCCGGGCGGGCCATAACAAAGCCATAGAAGTAAAAACGGACGTTTTGATACAAATGACAACTACGATAAAAGCACATTGTGTGTATCGTCAGGGTTTGGTTAGGGTATTTAACAGGTTTCCATGGTAATTGAACAATAATATGACAAACAATTTAACGTTCAGATACGACTACGCTTTATCGCTTCTCGCGTGACCCGGCACATTTGTCAACAAAATAAGGTCGTAACTTATAGATATTGTCATCATAGTGTATTTACTGTTACCGTGGAAATAGATTTTATCAATACCAAGTGGCGCGTTTTAGTAACCTTTAGCAACCATTGCATACTTTTGAACTTTTGTAAATGATCTATGTGACGTAAAGATGTCCTTTAGATACCCGCAGTTGTTATTTGAGCCGTGTAGCGAGAAAACCAACCTTGTGGACTCTCCGTAAAGTATCGACCCGGATCAACATAAGCATGCCGCGACTCCTAATCCGGGCTGACACGTTCCGCCTCCTGTGGATTTTCTGTTTCAGGAATTGTTACTCTATACCTCTATCCCCCATGAGACGGAATGTGTCGGCCCGGATTAGCCTGCACGGACTGCGCATGATGATCTGCTGGGTCGATACATTACGCAGAGTCCATAATGCTGGTTTACTCGTGGAACGGCTCATTTGTTTGCGTTTCTTTGTTCGTCTTTTGACGACTATCGGGTATCGTCTATCGGGTAGTGGTGACTTAGTTTTGTGTTAATTTGTGACTATCTTCCCTTATCACATCAGAAATGTTCCCTAATAAATCACCTTTAAAGTTTTCTCACATGCATACGAATTTCGCCGCATCTGCAGCAGATGACCTTAGAAAAAAGTGTGTTTTAGTGAGAGATTTCTCATTTTGTCACAATGTTTTCTATCCCATTGAACATTTAAAATTAAATAAAAAGATGTTTTACATAATTTTGCCTCCATGGTTTTTGAAGCCGTCTGCAGTATATTTGATCCTTACACTATGGGTTTATGTACATGTATGTGTATTGATTCGTCTTCTAAAGCTTAACACAGCGTATACCGAAAATGAAGTTAAAACATAAGCCAGTCTTTTTTTTTGTTATCTCAAAGTAGAATTAGATTTTTTGAAATGAGATATTTTCCAGTGTGAGTGATATTTCACTTTCCTCAGATTTTTTTTGTAAACTCACGTCATATAAACTCGTTTAACTGTCTTCATTCAGGATAAACCTCTAAAGTGTATCTTTCCGCAAAGTTATGAGCGATATTTAACTTTCACTACACTACATTTTTGTTACGTCATATAGATTCGTTTAAACGTACCTTCCTGCATAGCTTCTTGTTATGATTACACCATGTGTGCCTACTAGACCGAAGTCTACATGAATATAAATTTAGTCAAAGTGGATGAGCCGTTCCACGAGAAAACCAACATTATAGACTCTGCGTAATGTACCGACCCAGACAAGTCTGCGCAGTCCGGGCCGACACATTCCGTATCAGTTGGATAAAGGTATTAAGCGTAATGATTCCTGAAATAGAAAATCCACATGAGGCGAAAAGTGTCTATCCAGGTTAGCCTGCGTGGCATACTTAGGCTTATCCGGGTCGATACTTTACGCTGTGTCCACAATGTTTGTTATCTCCTAATTCGGCACATATGTATAAGGGAACGCATATAATGCCCTGCTACTGAGGTAGCATTTGCATCGACGTAGCTGAGCCTTTGCATTGCAGCCTAGAGGCTTGAACACTTATAACATCGTTTTTTTTAGGGACGCCCAATCAAATTGTGACCAAATTATTGGACTACATAAGAATTGCACATGATTCTCAGTCTCTGGGGTAAATGTAGCAAATGTATATGTATACGGGGCGCAATTATATAGCCGTCCTGTTGGATTTGATTTTTTTATTTCCAGTTCAAAAAAGTAAAATATTACACATCACTTTAAAGCTGGTAACAAAGATAACAGACAATCTATGAACCGATTTAATTATTTTCCCAGTTGTTAAAAATGTATAGAGATGTGGGTTAAAATAATTCACGTTTCCTCGTCCGTAAAGGTAGATATTGTCTTTTAAAAGAAGTGTATTTTTAAGTTCGTTACATGTATCTCGTATTAAGTGGTTACAGTACTGTAAAAGTATCACTCATAGATTCGTATTCATTTTGTACTGTAAAGTTATAAGTCAGAGAAAGTATATTAAACATAAGCTTCGTCCGGCGGTTTGGTTTCTAAATTCATCTGCATACAGTGAAGACCCAGGCGCCTACACATAGTATCATCATAGCCTTCACTGTCTGCATATATGCTATATATACCTATATGTGTCTTTAGACAAACATATGGAAGAGTATCCCTGCTTTTCTTTAATAATTTACAAATTATGAGCTCATTACGGAGAGACATGAAGACCCAACATTGCTATATGCACCTGAACTATTAAAGCTATGTGTGTTGGCTGATTGTTCGCATAAAGTGTCACTCATTAGTTTATTTAATGACCGATACACTTTGATATGTGTGTCATTTCCAACGCTTTTTCGGATTTGAATAAAGAGCGGACTTCCACGTGTGTCCGACAACAGCAAGTAGACATGTCTTTTGTGTTTGCTGATCTTACATAATAAGACTTGCATCTTTCAAATGTACACTGACTGTCCAATCTTGATGTTTGGGTACGAAACTTAAAATTCCTCAAAAACATCGCTTTGTGTTTTTTTGAGGATCATACATGAATGTTATGAATAATTGTTTCCAATTTCACGGGTTTTATGTCATTCTTGTGGCGATTGGTTTTTAGATAGTCAGTTTTGAACAGCCCGTTGACTTTTTATTTCCTACTGCAAACCAATTAACCTACATCTCCGTTAAACCGCCAAATACATAGTTCCATCAGTGATGCAGAGACACGATTAATAATAATCATGACAGTGCTACTTTAGTACCGGATTCATACTAATATTTGAGATTTATTAAGATAATATCTACATAGGGTTAAATTATGTAAATATCTTTCATGTTTGGGCAGATAATAAATATCATTGCGCGTTCTATAAGGCGTTTGGATATAGTTGTTGCAATATATGAAAGCGTCTAGATGATAAGACCGGTTTACAAAGGTTTAAATGACACGATGTCATGCAGTGTACAAGTTAGACACGTCTGTACGTTCTAGCGTCAATTGGCAATCAATGCTGAAAGTGTAGCCGAATTGAATTCGAGATCGAGCATTATCGTAGATGCCTATATATATTGAAAATCGCAAGGCCTACACCGAGAAACTGCTTGTTACTTTGAAGGATTTTCCACACGATCGCCAATACTGTGCCATCGGCGCTTTGATTATTGTTTGTTGGCCGTGTTGGTATTTGCTAGTTTTGTTATGCTGTCATCAATGACAATATTTCGAGTTTTTCTTTCTGTGTAGGCAGGCGAACGCAGACTTTTCATTTTTGTGGCGATTGGTTTGACAATGGTACAGCCCGTTGACTTTTTATTCCTTACTGCAAACCAATTAACCTACATCCGTTAATCCGCCAAATATATAGTTCTATCAGTGATGCAGAGATTAATAATAATCATGTCAATGATTGATACAAAGATTTGAGATTTATTGTGATAATATCTACATAGAGTTAAATTATCTAAATATCTTTCTTCGTGTTTGGGCAGATAATAAATATCATTGCGCGTTCTATAACTCGCATAATAGATTTCAGGGTTTTCAATAAGGACAGACATTATCGCCGGTTCAAATCTGTGCCACAATCTGTGCTTGCACTCGCCGAAAGTCGACGATTAACGATGACTTATGCTTTGTTAAGGTGTCTTCGAAAAGGTCCGCATCTAAATTCCCGACTCTCATCAAATCATTTGAGCGCTTTAAATAACGACGACTGGCAACCGCTTGTTTATAAAGCGTTTAGAATACTTTGATTACGGAACGAATAAATCTTGCAAGAATGAAGAAGAGAATAATCGATCATTTCTTTCAGCCGAAATCAGGTAAACGCCCCGCCCCGTTTGATGCATTTTGTTTCGTTCATAGAGATGACCGAGTTGGTGATGGAAAGAACATGAAAAACTAACATTATTATACCGTCAAATATGCAGCTTTTTTCAAAATTGAATTTTGTGTATATTTTGACTGTTTTTACCAACATATACTTCCAAATTAGTTTTGAACTATGTATTACTTACTTTTTGTGTCACAAATAGCAATATTTGCAGAAAATGCAACATTTAAACATGTTGATCTCCATCTGGAGTTCAGGACCTTTAACACTTCACTGAATCAGCCATTACTTTTATGATCGATTCATAGATGACAGCATGGTGAGAATAAATGTATTGGGGAATTACCTTTCGATTGCTTGATACAGTGAGACTGTCACATCAAAAATATGTCCATTGTCAAGCAATCGACCATTACATTAAGGGAAACACCGTATCCTCCAAAGGTATCAGTATTCAAATAAATAAAAATACATTTATTGGCGATTCGTGAAAAAGGGGGAGTCTTGGCAAGGGACAAGTTGCATTATTTGATAACAGTGTAGCACCAAATCAGCCCTTGCATTAGCAAAGGCTGGTCACGATCTACACTGTTCACATATTACTCTCCTATGCTTGTCATATGATTTTATTAACTGGTGTATTTTAATAGGAATAACTAGATGGACAGTGTGATCAGAACCTACACTTTATATAAATGACAAGCCACAACGTGCCCTTTAACTACACTGTACATAAATGACAAGCTTCAAAGTGCCCTTTACCTACACTGTACAGACATGACAAGCTTCAAAGTGCCCTTTAACTACACTGTACAGACATGACAAGCGTCAAAGTACCCTTTAACTACACTGTACATACATGACAAGAGTCAACGTTCCCTTTAACTACACTGTACAGACATGACAAGCGTCAAAGTACCCTTTAACTACCCTGTACATACATGACAAGAGTCAACGTTCCCTTTAACTACACTGTACAGACATGACAATGTGCAACGTGCCCATTAACTACACTGTACATACATTAAAACGTACACCGTGTCCTTTAACTACACTGTACAGACATGACAATGTACAACGTGTGTCACAAGATGGTCAAGGGTCGACAACTCACTAAAGTAGAATTGAACGCCGATGGTTGAATAAAAATATATGTTTAATTTACAATTATGAAATATATACAATTTTGAGTAATTAACTTTCCTGACAAATCGAGAGGCTATAAACAAAAGAACTACTCACGCACTCTCATCCACACTTTCACCCAAATCACTTAACTGTCCCATCACTTCCGTTACTGTACCCTGTATTTGGAATGTTCATACACGTTGTACTTCACATCCAACTGTATCCGCTTCCCGACTTCACCGAGTCGTTGTACTTATATTCACTGCGTCGCGTATATCCTTGGATTCCGGGATCGACAAGCCACACAACTGTGGATATATGGTTCTACACGTCCTATGACGGCACTCCTCCTAATGTCCCCCGTTACGACGTCTTATTATGTTGTGGACTGCGTCACACACTGGTTCTTCAAACTTCTGCGTTTGGAACTTCGGTTGTCTGGCTATCGATATGGACTAGCCATAGACATAAAACGGCTAAAATTGTAATAAATAACCATGTCTTACAATAATATCAATAATGTTCCGTAAACCTAACAGCCTACCATTTTATACTCCTATGGTAGCTCATCTCTATACTAATATCCTTTTACATTTCCCACTTCCATTCTTATCCTTTTCATACAAACATATCTTTCCCAATAGCATAACACATTGTCTCGCTCCTAACGGACTCAATTTCTGTAAAAAACATTCCCTTCGTGAACCAGAAATTCTCTAAACAATTCAATCATGTAATAATTATCTCAATCCCTAACATTGTAAATATGCACAGATTCCATTCCTTAAATTATGCCGAAAACCCCTTTGCACAATAACTAAGAATTTACATACCCATATGCCGTGTGAATTGGTCACATCAACTACCTCTCACTATAACGAGTGAAAACCCTCTGGCGACTCCTATGATACTGACGGTCAAAACAAATGTTTGAGTAAGCTATATAGCACCAATCAACCCCTGGGTCTCCTGATGACAGGCAAAATTCCCGTGCAAATCGTAATTCACAATCAACAACCAGTTTCAATACATTTATAGGCCAAATGAAAATAGCAACATAGTTTAACGTAATTAACGTTTTTAAACCCGTCAATTTCTTAATTCTCAACGGATTTACATGAAATGAACTTTTAATATGCTTAATATCACTTATCACATATGTATATGATAATAACTTCATAAACAATGATCTCCCTGACAATCCTGCGATAAGTTAAAACCATACGTGACCAACCTGCACTGACTGACGGTCTTTTATTTAGGCCACGCCAAATCTATTTTGTTACAACGTGCCCTTTAACTACACTTTACATACATGTAGATTACAACGTACAACGTGCCCTTTAACTACACTGTACAGACATGATACGAAGAACGTGCCCTTTAACTACACTGTTAAGAAATGAAAAGCGCCAACGTGCCATTTTACTACACTGTACATAATTGACAAGCTACAGCGTGCCCTTTAACTACACTGTACAGACATGACAACATAAAACGTGCGCTTTAACTAAACTGTACAGACATGACAACGTACAACGTGCCGTTTTTCTACGTACATACATGACAACGTACAACATGCCCTTTAACTACACTGTTCATACATAACAAGCTTTAACGTGCCCTTTAAGTACAATGTACAGACATGACAACGTACAACGTGCCCTTTAACTACAATGTACAGACATGACAACGTACAACATGCCCTTTAACTACACTGTACATAAATGACAACGTGCAACATGGCCTTTATATACACTGTACAGATATGACAACGTACAACGTGCCCTTTACTACACTGTACAGACATGACAACCTTCAACGTGCCCTTAAACTACACTGTACATATATGACAACCTTCAACGTGCCCTTAAACTATACTGTACATATATGACAACGTACAACGTGCCCTTAAACTACACTGTACAACAATGACAAGCTTCAACGTGCCCTTTAACTAGGCTGTACAGACATAACAACGTACAACTCGCCCTTTAACTACACTGTACAGACATGAAAACGTACAACATGCCCTTTAACTACACTGTACAGAAATGACAACGTGCAAAGTGCCCTTTAACTACACTTTACACAAATGACCACGTGCAACGTGCCTTTTAACTACACAGTACATACACGATACGTACAACGTGCCCTTTAACTACACTGTACAGACATAACAACCTTCAACGTGCCCTTTAACTATACTGTACATATATGACAACGTACAACGTGCCCTTAAACTACACTGTACACAAATGACAAGCTTCAACGTGCCCTTTAACTAGGCTGTACAGACATAACAACGTACAACGTGCCCTTTAATTACACTGTACAGACATGACAACGTACAACATGCCTTTTATCTACACTGTACAAACATGACATCAAACAACGTGCCCTTAAACTACACTGTACATAAAAGACAAGGTTCAACGTGCCCTTTAACTACTACACTGTACAGACATGACAACGTACAACGTGCCCTTTAACTACACTGTACAGACATAACAACCTTCAACGTGCCCTTTAACTATACTGTACATATATGACAACGTACAACGTGCCCTTAAACTACAATGTACAACAATGACAAGCTTCAACGTGCCCTTTAACTAAGCTGTACAGACATAACAACATGCAATGTGCCCTTTAACTACACTGTACAGACATGACAACGTACAACATGCCCTTTAACTACACTGTAGAGAAATGACAACGTGCAAGGTGCCCTTTAAATACACTTTACACAAATGACAACGTGCAACGTGCATTTTAACTACACAGTACATACATGATACGTACAACGTGCCCTCTAACTACACTGTACATATATGACAACGTTCAACGTGCCCTTAAACTACACTGTGCAAACATGACAAGCTTCAACGGGCCCTTTAACTAGGCTGTACAGACATAACAACGTACAACGCGCCCTTTAACTACACTGTACATAAATGACAACCTTCAACGTGCCCTTTAACTATACTGCACATAAATGACAAAGTACAGCGTGCCCTTTAACTACACTGTACATAAATGACAACCTTCAACGTGCCCTTTAACTATACTGCACATAACTGACAAAGTACAACGTGCAACGTGTCCTTTAACTTCACTGTACAGACATGACAACGTCCAACGTGCCCTTCAACTACACTGTACAGAAAAAAAAACGTGCACCGTGCCCTTTAACTACACTGTACAAACATGACAACGTACAATATACCATTTAACTACACTGTACAGAAATGACAACGTACACGGTGCCCTTTAACTACACTTTAAACAAATGACAACGTACAACGTGCCCTCTAACTACACTGTAGAGACATAACAACGTACAACACGTCCTTTAACTACACTGTACAGACATGACAGCGTACAGAATGCCCTCTAACTACACTGTACAGACATAACAACGTACAACGCGACCTTTAACTACACTGAACATAAATGACAACCTTCAACGTGCCCTTTAACTATACTGCACATAAATGACAAAGTACAACGTGCCCTTAAACTACACTGTACAACAATGACAAGCTTCAACGTGCCCTTTAACTAAACTGTACAGACATGACCACGTACAACGTGCCCTTTAACTACACTTAACACAAATGACAACGTGCAACGTGTCCTTTTACTACACTGTACAGACTTGACAACGTCCAACGTGCCCTTGAACTACACAGTGCAGAAATGACAACGTACAATGTGCCCTTAAACTACACTGTACATAACTGACAAGCTTCAACGTGCCCTCTAACTACTACACTGTACAAACATGACAACGTACAACTTGCCCTTTAACTACACTATACAGACATAACAACCTTCAACATGCCCTTTAACTATACTGCACATATATGATAACGTACAACGTGCCCTTAAACTACACTGTACCAACATGACAAGCTTCAACGTGCCCTATAACTAGACTGTACAGACATGACAAAGTACAACGTGCCCTTTAACTACACTGTGCATAAATGACAACGTACAAGGTGCCCTTTAACTAGACTGTACAGACATGACAACGTTTGTTTGTTTGTTTGTTTGGAGTTTAACGCCGCTTTCAACAGCTTTGGTCATATCACGGCGGTCAGTGCACCTACCCATGTTTTCCTGGCTTTCCCACACCAGTACTTACACAACATTCTTTCGAAGCCACTAACTACTTTCTCACATAGATCAGAGGTGAGATGCAATGGAAAACATTGCCCGAAAGAATGTCGCCGCAACCGGGTATCGAACCCGTGACCTCCAGATCACGAGTCAGATACGCTACCAATTGAGCTACCCGGCCGGGTACATGACAACGTACAACGTGCCCTTTAACTACACTGTACATACATGACAACGTACAACGTGTCCTTTAACTACACTGTACAGGCATTACAAGCTTCAACGTGCCCTTTAACTACACTGTACAGACATGAACACGTACAACGTGACCTTTAACTACACTGTACATACATGACAACGTGCAGCGTGCCCTTTAACTACACTTTACACAAATGACAACGTGCAACGTTCCCTTTAACTACACAGTAAAGACATGACAACATGCAAAGTGCCCTTTAACTACACTGTACAGAAATGACAACGTGCAACGTGCCCTTTAACTACACAGTACAGGCATGACAATGTGCAACGTGCCCTTTAACTACACTGTACAGAAATGATAACGTGCAACGTTTCCCTTTACTACACTGTAAAGAAATGACAACCTTCACCGTGCCCTTTACAATAATAATAATAATAATAACTTTACTTTATGAGGCTAAAATTATTAAGGGCCTTGTACATCATGATACAGTTATGATATTTGACTCTTGTATCAAATGGTAGCCAGTTTAATCATGTGCACATTTCTGCAGAGGGTTTCATAATATCTGTATTAAGTATAATTCATGCGGCTCGTTTTTGAAGTTTAATTAATTTCTCAATGTTAATTTGTGAGGAGGATCCCCAAACTGTACTGCAATCGTCCAACAGTGGAAGAATATAAGAAGAAAATAAATTTGTTCTGGCATGTATAAGTAGATACATCTTAAGTCTCTGAAAAAGTGCAATGCGAGATGCAATTAATTTACATTGGGTATCAAAGTGGGTATCACAAGTCAATTTATGGTCAACTTGAATTCCTAAAAAATTATTTCAATCAACAGAACTTAAAACTTCATCGTTAATAGTAAGAAGTAGTGAATTTCGATTTTTAAGTTTCGGCGCAGTGCCTAAAAGCAAAATTTTGGTTTTCTTTGGGTTGACGTACATTCTTCTATTGTTCTCACATAAGCGGTTAATGTTTCATATATCTTCTTGAAGTTGCTGCTGTATAACTTTTGGGTCATTACTGGCTTCATGGAATGTAGCATCATTAGCATACATATCTGTATTAGAGATACTTGATTATTCTAGATGAAGATTTGATGTTATTGTATTCAACTTGCTGAATTCTTTCGCTAAATATGATTTAAGCCATTTACTTTAATTTTCATGGAAGTTGTAAATATTCAGTTTGTCAAGTAGAATTTCATGGTCTACCAAATCAAATGCCTTCTTCATATCAAAAAACACTGTTCCTACTAAATTACCTTGATCAATTTGAAACAGCCATTCATGAATCATATTAGTAAGTGCAGTTTTGGCATGAGTGGCCGGGTCTAAAACCAGATTGATTTGGAGATAAGAATTGATTTGTTGAGTAACATGCTTTTCAATGATTTTTTATCTATAGTTTTCAGGCATTTCCTTATCCCCTGATTTAAATATTGGTCTTATTCGTGATTGTTTTGAATTTTAAGAAATGTATCATATCTAAAGCTCATGTTTATGATATGTGAAAGTGGTAGGTATATTATTTTTTCAGCTAATTTAAGGATTTGTTGGGTCAAACCATCTAATCCTGTACCTGTATTTATGTTCAGGGTGTTGAGGTATTTCATAACACTTTCAGGTTGTATAGATTCAATTTTGAATTTATTATCATCGTTAGATAACTTTTCTTGAATATAGTCGTGTAACAGATTGAAATCGGGTGTATGATTTTCTGTCTTAATATTGTCAGCAATTTCACAAAATTGAGTGTTACGGGTTTCCACTATTTCAGGGACTTTATCTTCAGTTGCGTCTCCTAGCTTTAGCCTCATTGGAAAATCTGAAATTTCTTTTGGATTCAAATCTTTAATGTATTTCCAGATAGTTCCAGTATCTTTGTTTTGGTTAATTGCATCATTGAAATATTTTTGTTTGGACAAGTGCACATGTTTTGTTTCTAAACTTTTTGTAATTGCTCCAGTCCTTCTCTTTGTGATATTTGTCTCTTTGTTTTTGTAGAGAATTATTTCTTCATTGTACCATTGTTGTTGTTGAAATCCTTTTACCCGTTTTTTGTTTTTTGGTGCATGCATGTCAAAAGTCTTAAGAAACTTTTCATAGAATATATCGAGACACTCTCGGTCTTCAAAGTGTAAACTGTCATTAAGACCCGAGCAAGATAGATCATAGAGAAACTGTGGGTCATTGAAATATTTATATGATTTGTAATACATTGTGGTATGCTGACCTTTATAACTATTAGTTGTGTAAAGTTTATGAGTTCAACACACAGGGTAGTGATCACTAATTGCCATAGTTGGAACTTGTACATCGCATATATAGTCAGGTATGGTAGAAAAAATGTGATCTATAGCTGAAGATGTATTTTCTGTTATATGTGTTAGGACATTAACGAGTTGAGTAAGGCTATACTCTCAATTTAAATATATCCATTTGTTGTTATTACATTCCGGTTGATATTTAAAATTAAAGTCACCTAGAAGAATCAGTTCTTGATTTTCTGTTGATGCACCTGCAACTTGTATCTTAAATAAATCTATCCACGAGGCTAACGAATTTGGTGGACGATATATCAAATATGTGAGTAATGGTTTGGAATGTGGTGGGTTCAATTCGAGCCATATAGATTATATTTAACAAATTCAAGATCTTCTTTTATAGCTCAAATCATCTTTTATGTATACAAGTAGTCCTCCGCCGTGTTTATCATTTCTGCCCTTCCTCTAAAATTTGAAAACTTTAACTTGATGTTCATTGTTTAGGATATCATCTTTTAAGAAGTTTTCACAAAGTCAAAGTATGTGAATGGCATTTGACTCATTTAGAGATTTTGGTAATAAATGGCATATATTTAAGGAGCCAATTTTTAAAAACCTTTCTGATGTAAACTAAAATTATTGTTTTGTGTAGTAGAAGGAGATTATTGTATATTTGACCGAGCATCTCCTACATATTTTTTAAGGAAGCTTTCTTGAAGCAAGGGTTTTGTCTGTGAGAATGACATAGGTTTGCTTGTAAGATAAATTTGAAAAATAACATAGCATGTAATGAAAAGTAAAATACATGACAGTAATTGTGTTAATGTGTCATCATTCATTTTACAAGGCTTGTAAGAGGTGCAACGTGCCCTTTCACTACACTGTACATACATGAAAACGTGCAACGTGCCCTTTAACTACACTGTACATAAATGACAACGTGCAATGTGGCCTTTAACTACACTGTACAGATATGACAACGTGCAACGTAGCCTTTTAAGGACAGACATACATACATTCGCGATGTTCCTGAAGTATAACGCGTTGTAACGTAAATTATAGTGAAACCTCTGCAGCAGATTAGTCCTGAAAACGGTTTGAAAGAAGGATTTTTTATTCAAACAAACATTTTTCCTTTGCCAGAATGTTTTTAAGTTATTTCATTAATCATACTTTCATTTTTATGATTTTTTCCAAATTTTCATCTAAAGGTTTTCAAAATCGTCTGATGCAGATTTGTTGTATGTGGGATAGGGTTATGATAACATACGTGTGTGTTAAAACATAACAATATGTCCGCCGTCTGGCGGTTTGCAATCAGTATCCTCTCCATAACAACGTTATATCAAGGTAAATTGTCGTAAAACTAATGTGTCTTATTGGCTCTCCGTAGGCCGCGTTTGGCGTAAAACTAATGTGTCTTAACTGCATTATATCAAGGTAAATTGGCGTAAAACAAATGTGTCTTATTTACTCTCCGTAACCGCGTTATATCAAGGTAAAATGGCGTAAAACAAATGTGTCTTATTTACTCTCCGTAACCGCGTTATATCAAGGTAAATTGGCGGAAGCTAATGTTTCATTTTGACCCTCCGTAAACACGTTATGTAAAAGTAAATTAGCATTAAACTCATGTCTCTTATTGACTCTCCGTAACCGCGTTATATACAAGTCAATTGGCGTATACTAATGTGTTTTATTGACTCTCCGTAACCGCGTTATATACAAGTCAATTGGCGTATACTAATGTGTTTTATTGACTCTCCGTAACCGCGTTATATACAAGTCAATTGGCGTATACTAATGTGTTTTATTGACTCTCCGTAACCGCGCTATATAAAAGTCAATTGGCGTAAAACTAATGTGTTTTATTGACTCTCCGTAACCGCGTTATATACAAGTCAATTGGCGTAAAACTAATGTGTTTTATTGACTCTCCGTAACCGCGCTATATAAAAATAAAATTGGCGAAACCGAATGTGTCTTATTGACTCTCCATAGCCGCGTTATATTAAAAATGAATAAGCGTAAAAACTAATGTGTCTTATTGGCTCTCCGTAACCGCGTTATATAACAGTAAATTCGCGAAAGCTAATGTGTCTGTTTGACCCTTCGTAACCGCGCTACATAAAAATAAAATTGACGAAACCGAATGTGTCTTATTGACTCTCCATGGCCGCGTTATATAAAAGATTAATAAGCGTAAAAACTAATGTGTCTTATTGGCTCTCCGTAATCGCGTTATATAAAAGTAAATTTGCGTACCACTTATGTGTCTTATTTGCTCTCCGTAACTGCGTTATATAAAAGTAAATTAGCCTTAAACTAATGTGTCTTATTGACTCTCCGTAACCGCGTTATATAAAAGTAAATTAGCTTAAAACTCATGTGTCTTTTTGGCTCTCCGTAACCGCGTTATATGTAGATAAATTTGAGATACACTTATGTGTCTAATTGACTCTCCGTAACCGCGTTATATAAAAGTAAATTGGCGAAATTTGATGTGTCTTTTTGACTCCGTTACCGCGTTATATAAAAGTAAATTTGAAAAAGCTAATGTGTCTTTTTGACTCTCCGTAACCGTGTTATATAACCATAAATTGTTAAACTAATGTGTCTCATTGACTGCCCGTAACCGCTTAATATCGAGATAATTTGGAGTAAAACTAAGGTGTCTTATTGGCTATGCATAACCGTGTTATATAAAAGTAAATTGGCATAAAACTAATGCGTCTTATTGACTCTCCGTAACTGCGTAATATATAAGTAAATTGACGTAAAAACTAATAGGTCTTATTTTCTCTCCTTAACCGCGTTATGTATAAGTAAAATGACGTAAAAACTAATAGGTCTCATTGAATCTCCGTAACCGCTTTATATCGAGGTAATTTGGCGTAAAACTAACTTGTCTTATTGGCTGTACATAACCGCGTTATATAAAAGTAAATTGGCATAAAACTAATGTGTCTTATTAGTAGTATAAAAGTGGGGGTGGGCACCTTGTTAAAAACAAGGTGCAGGGTTAAAAACAAGGTGCAAGGTTAAAAACAGGGTGTCCACTCTGGGGTGGGCACCTTGTTAAAAACAAGGTGCAGGTGCAAGGTTAAAAACAGGGTGCCCACTCCCCACATTGTAGAAAGCAATCACGCACATGATTTAAATCATATGTAAATAGTGTTTTGTCATTGTAATTGTTATTGTCACACGAGTGATCAAGAGATATTAAGTTTTTCCCTTTACATACTATATTGAAAAACAATACAAAAATGGTGCAAGCGCAAATTAATTTTAATCAACATCTTTTTAACAACATAGGTTTTGAAGACATAACATGGTCATCGTCTACAAATCAAATAGAATGTAAACTTAGTGAATCGTTTTCATTGACTATAAAAAAAGGGAGAAAGAAACCGGTTTTAATTTTAAAGAAATTAAGTGAAAAGGTTTACATAAATCTTGATCAGTTCGATTTACTTTGTGATTTAAAGGAAAGCATTCATTTTTTAGTTGCATTTATTGAAGGGAATTCATCCAATAAACATCAAAACAATGTCTAAAATGGGGTTGATTGAAACAGATTACTGTTATCCAATGTATATATTTTATAATGATAGATTAGAAACCTTTTCAACTTGGCCGATACAGATTAAACCCGATAAACATGAACTTGCAAAAGCCGGTTTTTTTTATTCTGGACGAAATGATACTGTAGAGTGTTTTTCATGTGGAGTACAATTATGTAAATGGAAATATGTTGATGCTGCGCTGAAGG
Source organism: Serripes groenlandicus (assembly GCA_031761405.1). Lineage (NCBI taxonomy): Eukaryota > Metazoa > Mollusca > Bivalvia > Cardiida > Cardiidae > Serripes > Serripes groenlandicus. The sequence continues at coordinate 20,567,183 of JASEVX010000005.1, forward strand.
AACACAGTCAGTGGTCTAGTGGATGTGTTTTCTTAAAGATGATTGGATATGGTGAGTCATCCAGTATACCCAAATCTGACCATCATCAACCAGCAGTCAGTAAACCTTCAACACTCTCACAACCAACATCGATTTCTCGGACCAATGACAATTGTGGTTTCGGATATTTATAGTACAAAATTTGAATAATATCAGAGAACTGATTATCCGTATAAAATACTGTGATAAATATTTTGCGGCTTTAAAGAAAAAAGCGATGTCTTCTCAATATGTGCTTTTAATGGAATCTTATTTCGATTTTCTTTACGCTAAATCATTGTCGGAAGTGCTTGCCACAGTTGTGAAGGAACATTGTTACGGTTGTATAGTGGATCATCCATCTCAAAAACATCATCCATGTATTATGGATGATGAAGAAGATCATGTTAATATGTATTTCCGTCATCTTGTGGAAAAGATAGATGAACAAACAGTTTTATCAGTGTGGTGTGATTTCATCAATCAACTAGATATACCGAAAGAACTTATGGATATACAAAAACAGAAAATGTATGACGAAGACTGGTTACAGACTATGAAAACAGACAAATGGGAAGACAAGATGATAAAAATGATATTAACAATCTTACGTTGTGAAAGAAGACTTTTTGATTAAAAAAATATTGTATCTGTATATGATTTGAATTATAGTGTAAATGAATCAATATATTTTGTTTCTTGTTTTATTATGCCATTGTGATTTATATATTAGGACGATGAATCAAAGTTGTTTTTTCCATATCATGATTTCACAATGTTTTGTGAAATGTAGCATAACACCAGCCTTCCCTTTGAATTATAACATAACACCAATGTTTTCCTCGTTTTATCAATCAACATTGTTATTATGGGAAAAGGATGATAAACCTTTTTTTCATATCATAATGTTTTCAAATATAGTATAACATCAGCTTTTAAAAAATGTGATAGATGGTAAACTAATCTTTCAGACTAGCTTACCATCTCTCACATTTTTTAAAAAAGAGGAATTATTATACTATTATATATTTATCTTATTTTGAAAACATTTATTTGTTATACAAGAGTTGTAAACATCGTATCAATGGATAAAGGAGAGAAGGAATCCATCTTACAGAGATACTATTTCGATATTACCAATCGTGGTTCATTTGGTGGAGCTAAAACACTATATGAAATATTAAAGAAAAAATATCCAAGACAGTTTACAGTTTACTTTATTCAAAAATGGTTAAACACACAAGATAGTTATTCATTACAAAAACAAGTTCGACATAAATTTAAAACTCAGCATGTGCGTGTATCATCTATTCGGGAACAATTCGATGCTGATTTGATGTCCGTAGGAAACCTGGCAAAAGAAAATGATGGAATATATTATTTATTATGTGTAATAGATGTTTTTTCTCGATATGCATGGATAAGGCCACTGAAAAATAAAAGCGCTAAAATTGTGTTGAATGCAATGAAACATATATTTAAAGATGCATCACCATCAAAATTAAGAACAGATAAAGGAGCTGAATTTGTTAATCAATGGTTTAAAAGTTATATGAAAAAACATAATATATATTACTTTACAACACAAAACAAAGTAGGAGCAAATTATGTAGAGAGATTTAATCGAACACTTCGAACCAGAATTTTTAGAATGTTGAAATATAAAAGAAATTATCGATACATTGATGATTTACAAAACATTGTTACTAATTATAATTCCACACCTCATCGAAGTTTAAATTATCTTGCACCAGAAGATATTAACAAACAAAACGAAGCTGATGTATGGGCTTACATGT
>JASEVX010000005.1:20569199-20610468 GCA_031761405.1 Serripes groenlandicus
AAGTGTTATGCATAACTGGGTTGCATCAACTTTCTCTTGTAACCTTACGTATTACACGTGTGGTAAAATACCTGCCTCGTGGGTTCGATCCCCGGTCGGGTCATACCAAAGGCAATGATAATAATAGTTGCCCTCCTTTGTGCGCTTAGGGGTGCGGAGTTAGCATTGCGACTGACTGGCTAGTGTCTGGATTAATTGACCAGTAGTAATGTTAACTTACCCAGGAAACGATATGTTGTGATATAACTGAAAACAATGTGTTGAAACAGTCCATTGATCTATGTTAAACGGTCTAAACCACACGCTGCTTTACATATGTTTCGTTAAATCGTCTATGGCTTATTGGCAAACAAGACATATCAGATCAGACAACACGAATGCGCTGACCGATAGGAATTAACACTGTTTGCAAATGACTAACGACTTGCTTCCTCAAACATCCGTTCATTTGAACTTAACCTTTTCGATGCCGAAGTTAATTAAATGCTGTTGCGAACAAAGATTCATGTAAGACAGCTGATAACGAGCTGTCTCTCCTGAAATCTGCATTGTTTGCCACTTAGACATTTCATTTTACCAAGTTTCTTGTTGGATGACGAATGGAGTGATCCAATTTACAACAGGGAAGAGTCCACTTTGTGAAATACGTCAGTGAAAGATTTAAACCATATGTTGTGACTAGTTCAATACTTTTCATAAAAAAAAACCAAATAAAAAGGTAATTGAAACCTTTTCACAAAACAAGTGGAATCAAGCGCAAACAGGTCTGGTTGCAAATGCGTCTCAGCACAAAGTAAATGATGACCTATGTAAAAGGAGATAAAGTGTAAAATGCATGTCGCTTAACCGTTTCCCACAAACAACAAATAGTCGTCTGCTGCAAAGGCGTCAAAAAGCGTTCGAATGGTGGAAAGGCTTTACAATACAATACCATTTGACCAGGCCTATGTTATATGTTGTGTGTATATATAGAAATCGTGATCAAAACATGCGAATAAACAGGCGTGAACTGTAACTTTTATTAACACAAAGTTAAAAGAGGAGCTGAGTACATCTCTCTCAGATATATCACTTAAAAACGTTTAATACACTATATCTGTGTGTTATACTAAATATATTACTTTTAATAACACCATAATTCGAATTATATTAAACGCTCTTTCTTTTTTTGTGTAGAATACATGTATTATTTGTAAGTGAATACCCACATCTGCGTATATAGTGAACATCCCCGTTATTTTACCCGCAAACAACGGTAGTTGAGTTTTGAAGGGCTACGCTTTAGATTAAACAACCAAGATAGTTTTAAAACATGCAGGATATATTTTCCATCAATCAACTTATCATTTGTGTATTAAAATATCAGGAATAACTGTGCATTAAGATATCATTCATTCGATATGTTACCAGCAAATAACCGGGGTAGAGTTTGAAGTGTTATTGTACTTGTATATATTTAAAAGGAAATAGTTTGAAGAATACGTGACATAGTTTGGTTTATTTTCCGTATTCAAACATTAGGAATAATAAACCATACATAAAGCCAGCATCAGTATCGTACCGAGGGTGACACACAGAACAGTGAGTAGTTAAACATGTTTTTTATTCGTTTGTTTACTTGTTTGTTAATTTGTTTGATTCAAATAACCGCCTCGGTGGTATGAAAATAGAGCGTTATTTGTTTGCTACCTTGTTTGTTAATTTAATCGATTCAAATAACCGCCTCGGTAGTGTAGAGGTAGAGCGTTATTTGTTTGCTACCTTGTTTGTTAATTTAATCGATTCAAATAACCGCCTCGGTAGTGTAGAGGTAGAGCGTTATTTGTTTGCTACCTTGTTTGTTAATTTAATCGATTCATATAACCGCCTCGGTAGTGTAGAGGTAGAGCGTTATTTGTTTGTTACCTTGTTTGTTAATTTAATCGATTCATATAACCGCCTCGGTAGTGTAGAGGTAGGGCGTTATTTGTTTGCTACCTTGTTTGTTAATTTAATCGATTCATATAACGGCCTCGGTAGTGTAGAGGTAGAGCGTTATTTGTTTGCTACCTTGTTTGTTAATTTAATCGATTCATATAACCGCCTCGGTAGTGTAGAGGTAGAGCGTTATTTGTTCATCGATTCATATAACCGTCTAGGTGGTGTATAAATCGAGCGTCCGCCTCGGGTCTGGGTCATCGCGGGTTCAATCCCCTGACGGGTCATACCAAATACTTTAAAAATGGTAGAAATGGCTGCCCTTCTTAGCGCTCAGGGTTGCGGGATAAGCATAACGACTGACTGACTGTTGTCAAGATAAAATGACCAGTAGTACAGGTTACCTATCCAGGAAACTCCGCGATATAACTGAACAATATTTGAAAGCAGCAAAATACACAAAAAAAAAAAATTATCGTTTCATACTGTGTCACGTATTCTTCTGCTATCAGCCATATCATACTCTTAAATCCTTTTTAATAACAAATATAAGCAGGAGAATTAAAAAGAACATGAACGATTAAAATACCCCCAAAAAGACCTTTTAGCTCTTAAACTTATTTATAATTGTTCGATATTTCATAAAATTCGAAGCCTTGATATTCATAAGACTGTTGAACAATAGGATATTCGGTCGTTTGTAAAAACCAAAATCAAATCAGTGAAAGTGACATCAATCTGACATCAATCTGACTTCAATCTTCCGAATCTTCCGAATCTATCTCTCGACTTTCATTCTTCCCAGCAAGTCATATCTGAATTACCATTCACCCGGAGATGTGTTTGTAACGCATTGTCCTCTATATATCTTCTCAATTCTTTAAATATCCGACAAAGTTGAAATTATAAATATATGCACATATCTTTATGAATATAGAAAATATCATTCCAGAGTCAACAGTCAACTCATAGTTAAGCGACATCCGATAGTGCAATGACCTAAAATGCAATGCTTTTCCCACCAATAAGGTATATTCTGTGCCGTTATATTTCAAATGTTACGTACGTGCAGTTGTATTAAAAATGAAAAAAAAAGAATGTCGCAAGTCATATCTTACTGTATGTAAATTAAAGGCGGTAACGGATGTAGATTTTAATCAGGCAATGCGGATATACACTGTTCACAAATAATAAACGTAGAAGACTTTTGAAAACAGTCTGACCAGGACCTTCTATGTTTACCATCTAGTCATACGTGCCTCCAAGGAGCCCCTGCACGTCAGTCGGCTGCGACGCGGGCTGTCTATCCAGGGTTTGTGAGAATGAACCCAAGCATGTCCAACATTCTTTTCGACGTTTGACAAAAGTCACTGTGACCAGCGTCATACGTGTTCCACAGTCTATGTTGACAAGCAGCCAGTTGCTTGGCAAGTATGTTGTGTTGAGTAATGCCCCTCGTGATATGACTGCAATTTATATGAAAACGGCGTTAATTCCCAATCAATCAATGAAACATCCTAGAAGATTCATAAAAGTCATTTTAAAATCGGTTATGTCCAATTATCTTCAATTGTTTTTGTTCTTTACCTTCAAAGGCATCCTCGGTACCCAGGCTATTCACAACACATATGATATGAATAGCCTGGGTTCCGAGGATGCTTCAAAGGTAGGTTCTAGGTAATAGGGGAATATACTGGTATTTCCCCCCACAATATATCTCTTATTACTCAACCAAACCCTATGTTATGGATACTTAAGAGAATAGTCTCACATAGGGATTGAGTGTCAAAGAATGATTTTAGAACAGGAAGAATGCCCATTATCTACGGATCTGCCTATGACATCTCTCAATGATTGTGTTGATATTGTTTGTGAACAAAGGGCGTACAATAATTGATATAAAACTCGCATCTTTAAACCTTTCCCACATATAGACGCTTTCTGACGCCTCTGCAGCAGACGGCTTTTTGAAAACATAGTGACAAAGGAAGAAACTGCTCAAAACGAGCAATTTCTCCTTTTGCCACAATGTTTACCACTTTTAGTCATGGGTTATCCATTCAATTTTAGAGATTTTCTATTGGTTGACAAAATTGTTCAAAGTCGTAGATTTGTTGTATGTGGGAAAGGGTAAACATGTATGCTATGTTAACCCTTTCGCTTCTGCAGTCAAACTGTTTTATATGGAAGCCCTGGAGGGACTTCTTACTTCAATACTTCTAACTTCCATACTTCTAACTTCATTACTTCTAACTACATTCACTTCTAACTTCTAACTTCCAACTTCCTTGCTTCTTACTTCATTACTTCTAACTTCAATACTTCTAACTTCATTACTTATTACATCCAAACTTCTAACTTCATCACTTATAACTTCTAACTTCATTACTTCTAACTACATTCACTTCTAACTTAGAAGTAATGAAGTTAGAAGTGAATGTAGTTAGAAGTAATGAAGTTAGAAGTGATGAAGTTAGAAGTAATGAAGTTGGAAGTTAGAAGTAATGAAGTTAATAGTTAAAAGTGAATGTAGTTAGAAGTAATGAAGTTAGAAGATAGAAGTGATGAAGTTGGAAGTTAGAAGTAATGAAGTTCGAAGTTAGAAGTGAATGTAGTTAGAAGTAATGAAGTTAGAAGTTAAAAGTGATGAAATTAGAAGTAATGAAGTTAGAAATTTGGAAGTTAGAAGTAATGAAGTTAGAAGTAAGGAAGTTAGAAGTATTGAAGTAAGAAGTCCCTCCAGGGCTTCTATAGTTTTATTTCTTCATTTTGCATAGTTATGTTCAAAGTCGTTTGATGCAGATTTGTAGACAAAAGTATGGAATAAATGATGGAAAAGAAGTAAGAAAGAATGCATAAAATTAATTTTGGGGAGAAGCGAATTGTTTTTTAACTCATATGGTCGTATCTCGCCTTCGGCAGTGACTAGTTTATTTCATTTTATAAAGATATGATAAACGTTTGGGTTTTGGCCTGGGCTTTGCTGTTGTGTAATATCTCACATTTCATCGCGAGAAAAAACACTTATTTTCACACTTTCTACGACTTCCGGGGTCATAAATGCGAATCCAGAATGCGTCATTTGATTCCCATCAGTGAACCGGTAAAGGTAACTGATAACGATTTATATCAATGTAAACTGACATTGTAATTTAACCAGCATGAAAAAGTTAAATTTACACGAACTTAACACTATTATCCAATGCCACATCGGGTATTTTTGGTGGCGAATAATTCAAAACGAATTACAAACTATTAACAAGACGAATTTTGATACAAAGCATCAAAGATGCCGCACATGATTTTGAAGCATGACTTAAAGGAAGCAGAAGCAGTTCAGTACCTTTAAATAACCTGTGAAAACAATAGGATGTAAATATTTTGAACAAGAAGGTCAAATGTCCTTTTATTTTAAACAAGAAGATCATGACGTGCCTATATTGCTCACCTGGCTACCATAGTCTATAATAAAAGGTTATCAAGAGCAGAAAAGGTCAATTTTGACTAGGGATTAGACGTTTTATATGCTAAGATCTATGTGATATTCAGCATGTGAAGTTTAGTCGTGAAATGACAAGTTTTGTCCTGAAACCATTTGGTGTACAGTTTGCTTAACATTGACTGCAACTGTCATGTGTCATACAAGCTGAAGTGTCTTAACTTTACCAATAAACGCTTTTAAATCTTCTCTTACTAGATCAGTTAGATATAAAAAAACATGGGTATATAATCTTTTATTCCACCAATATATGAAGAGTATACAAACATGAGCACATTGATAAACAAACAAACAAAAGATCTTATCTACGTCACTGCATAAATGTACAAAAAAATGGTAGTTTGCATATTCAAATTGACAATATAAGTTCCATAATGTACAGAATTGACAAAGTTACATAAAGAACCTGTAACAATTCCATACGTCACGGAGAAACGATGCAACCACATTAAGGAACATGTCATTTGTTCCCTGAAGAAGATGTTCCAAATTTGGGTCCAATCCAAAAAATGCTCGAACATACTCCTCTCCATGTAGAGAGTTAATAAACTCAGACACAGTAAAATAAAAATCTCGATTAATACATTCTTTGAAAGAGAGTTTACAAGTCTGCACACAGTTACAATTAACTAAAATATGCTCTGTTATACAACATGTTATGTCAGTTATTCCACACCTAGAACAAGTCGAGTCTGTGGAAGATAGAAAGGCTATCATCTGAGACACAGAAAAGCTGAAAGAAAGTATACTTTGATTGTGTTTATCTAAATGCCATACAGGACTCACAGAGAACTGCTGCTGTATTTGTCTATATATCTCAAATTCCGGAGCAGTACTTCTCTCATTCCATTCGTTAACAAGATAACTTGATATTCTAGTGTTTAGATATCTTTTCCAAATGCACTTTGTCGGAAATCTGCCATGTAAAACATAATCTTGCAAAACATAAAACAAGTCATATTTGCGTAACAGATTAAAAACGTCTGAAATAAAACCATTATCTAAATAACCATTATAAGATGAACACAGACGCAAAAGGAAACTTTGTTTTGTTGCACAGTCCCTTTCAAGGCGACACAGTTGACAAAACAAGGTAAGTTTTCCCTTTTCAATTTCAGCTTGAATCGGTAACGACCTAATATGTAATCCCTGCATTTGTTTCAGACATAACCGTTGTGATCGTTCTAAAGTCAGACTGTCCCGCTTAGTGAGCGACTGTGTTAACTCACATCCAAAACAGAGCTCTCTGGATAACTATAGATTTGTAAATTATATAACTTGTCAGAGGATTTAATCCATGCCTGTGTAAACACTCTTTAATTAACCTAAAATATGTACAACGTAACTTTCTATCAATGGGTTTTACAGACGTAGAAGAATTAATAGTATTTGCTACAGATTAAACCTAAATGCACAAACTCCTCTTTTTCTGGAATTTTCTGAAACCCAACAGACCAAGACCGAGAACAACGTGAATATGATCGTTTAGACTCATTAAATGTTACAACGGCATATTTACTAGAATTATACTGGTACCGCCACAGGCATGAATATTGGTAGCAAAAATTAATCATGCTTTGTAAAGCTTTACTGGATAAAGATAGAAAGGTCATGTCGTCTGCAAATGACGGGGCACACAAACTAGACCCTTCAACTTGAAACTCTCAATTGCTGTTTACTAGCTGTTCTATAAGGAAATTAATGTAAATATGATATAAAAATGGTGACCAAACCCGACCCTATCGGGTACCTTATAAAATCGGGAACCAGTCTGAATAAAGTGCGTTGTACATAACACAGCTGTACATACCTGTATGCATAGAAACAACAGATTTTAACAGATCAGAACAAATACCTAGTTGATGTAATTTATAAACGCTTGACGGGCATCTAAAAAGCAGGCAAACAATGTACTACCATTTGCTTTACACTCTCCTTTAAAACAAATGATGTCATAATGCTAAGGCTGCCCATACCTGGTTAAGTCCATCATGAATGAAGTGTTCATTACAGACTCGATCATTTCCGGACATTTTTCCTATTTTCAACGATGCTAATACGTTTAAAACTTCTTCTTGACAAATAAAGCCATCATCTACTATAATTGACTCTTCTTTCAGACGACTAGCGTGCCTAGTAACGGTCTCATAATGACTACTGTCATAACGTTCATACTCAAGTGTCCGAGTAAACGGATGCAAAATGACGACCCCATTCAAGGCAGATATTTTCAGGGTCACGAACAACAACATCATTAAACTTGACCTCACTGGAGACATTCCTCAGTAATGTTTTCTTTTTAGAATTAAAGAGTCTCCAAAACAGCGGACTGTCTACATCAGATGCCGTATCTATATCAGTGTTTATTTGCTGTGGATAATTATGTGTCCCCCATACATGGGGATGACATATTGTTTTTGCCCGTTCCGTCCTTCCGTCCGTCCTTTCGTCTGTCACACATATTTCCGCTCAATAACTGAAGAACGCTTGGGTGTAGGAACTTCATACTTGGTATGCAGGTTGGTCATGACCAGTACATGACGCCTATTGATTTTGATGTTAGACGGTCAAATGGTTTCCGCTCAATAACTGAAGAACGCTTTGGCAAAGGAACTCCATACTTGGTATGCAGGTTGACAATGCCCAGTAGAAGACCCCTATTGATTTTGAGATCAGTACGTCTAAAGTCAAGGTCACAGTGACCTTGAGCTGAAAGATCACAGTGACAATGAGCTGGAAAAATTGTTTTTGCTTGGGTCCAGGAACTTCATACTTGGTGTGCAGGTTGGTCACCACCAGCAAATGACCCCTATTGATTTTGAGGTCACTAGGTCAAAGGTCAAGCTCACAGTGGTCAATGACATGTCCGTCACACTTGTTTCCGTTCAATAACTGAAGAACGCTTGGGCGTAGGAACTTCATACTTGGTATGCAGGTTGGTCATGACCAGTAGATAACTTCTATTGATTTTGATGTTAGAAGGTCAAAGGTCAAGGTCATGGTGACCTTGTGAGGTAAAAAATGGTTTCCGCTCAATAACTGAAGAACGCTTGGGCAGAGGAACTCCATACGTGGTATGCAGGTTGGCCATGCCCAGTAGAAGACCCCTATTGATTTTGAAGTCAATACATCTAAAGAATGCATATGTCGAAGAATTTCATACCTGGTGTGCAGGTTGGTCCTAACAAGTAGATGACCCTTATTGATTTTGTTTGATTTTGAGGTCACAAGGTCAATGGTCACGGTAACCATCAGCTGAAAAATGTTTTTAACTCAAGAATGCTTATGCCCAGGATCTTCATACTTGGTGTGCAGGTTGGTCCTAACCTGTAGATGACCCCTATTGATTTTGATGTTAGTAAGTCAAAGGTCAAGGTCACGGTGACTTTGGGCTGAAAAATGGTTTCCGCTAAATAACTGGAGAATGCTTGGGCCATGGAACTTCATACTTTATATGCAGGTTGGTCACCACCAGCAAATGACCCCTATTGAGTTTGAGGTCACTACGCCAAAGGTCAAGATCACAGTGGTCTAGGTCACGATGACATTGGGCTGAAAAATGCTTTCCGCTCAATAACTGAAGACTGCTTTGGCCCAGGAACTTCATACAGGATGGTCATGACACCTTGACCTGAAAAATGGTTTCCGCTCAATAATTCTTAAAAGAATAACCACTAATCTTGTGCATCTTATGCAATACATGTCCACTATTGTCTACAGGTTAATAGTCCGAACTTCAAATTCACAGTTACTTCATCTCCAGTCCAAAACTACAAAATTCATCTCCATCATTTCTCCATCATGATCTATACTGTGTTTTAGAAAACAGTGAAGACTAATCTCGTAGAATTTACTCTGATCTTCGGTAACCTTTTTCCAATTAACTGAAGTATTTACATCAGGTTTAATACAATCGAATTTCGAAATTTCAAAGGCAAAACTATAGGACGATGGGACAGTCATCGTCTTAAATATTACAACATGTAACAGAACTTGTTAAGTCCGGGGACAAAAATACGTGATCAATAAGTGATTTGGAACCCTTGCCATAGTTTAGCAGAGGTATTATAACAAAAACGGGAGTATATAAACAAACAATACAAAGATATTTTTAACAAGAATAAAGATATTTATTATCAAAATCATTTATGAAAAAGGATCACATGTATCGTCAACATATAGCAAGATTTCAATGGTCTGAATGAACAAACTGTATGGCGAGGAACGTTTTAAGTTTAGAAATACAACATTTTTTTAAAAATAGGCAAAAACATCCCCCGAACTTTTTTTTTCCGAGCTTTAATGAAACGGGTCGTCAGGGCCGTCAACCAAACTTATAAAAAAGCGAAACCTAGGAAGTTGGGGAAAAGTGAAAATAAATCTGAGCTTTGATGAATTAGGGCCGTTAACCAAACTATTAAAAAAGCGTAGCCAAGGAAGTTGGGGAAAAGTTATTAAATACCCATTAAATGTGTCTAAAGTGTTGCAATAACGGTAGAAGACACTTGTTGTTTCTTAAATCAGTTGATAGTTTAATTCAACTTATTGATTAATAAAGTGTTTTTGTTTGTTTGTTTTTCAAACATATTACAGAGGATTTCTTTACAATAATAATGTTAGTTGCTCCCTATCCGATTACGCAACCCCATGGTACAACATTGAAACCTATTTAATACGGACGCCGCGTCTCTACGCGTTATCAACAACATTACTGTATGAAGGTAAGTTCTGACATTGTCTTTCGCAGCGGTCCATGCTGGTCATGTTTTTGGATAGTTGATGCTATCTTAACATTTAGTTAGTTAATATATGCTGACAGAAATGATGAAAGTTGTACATACGGATATGGAAATTTTGACATATTTTCTAGTTTTCTAACAGTTTCAATACATTAGACGACGTTTGCTGTAAAGTATGATAAAACACATCTTTGAAAAAGGATAAATGAAACGTACGATATTGTTTTCAACCTTATTACATTGTAGTACACAAATATACGGAGTGGCGTATTAACCGGGGGGCCGTAGGGCCTGTGCGTCAACAATTAATGGTAAACAAAGAAAAGGTAAACAAATGTACTAGCGGATTTAGAGGGGGCCCAAAGAGCCCGTGCCAGACTCCCCCCACCCTACGACACCCCGACCCGGTCGGGCATCATACATACCTGGCGAGCGCCGGGCAAATTCGCCGCTCAGAGCCCGGCCGGAAATCGGGCAGACATTGACCGGGGAAAGGCGGTGTCTGGCCGACCATCCAATGTGTCTCGCGGGTTATACAAGCTGGGTCATCGCATTGACATATTTCTCAATATAATAATCCAGAAACTTCAAAATATTCTGCCTAAACCTGCTGTAAAATTTCCCTTTGATTCATCATGTCTTAAATGTGTATACGTGTGAGCTCTTGCACTCAGGTGAGCGATATAGTGCCAACAAGGTCCTTCTGTTTTTAAATTGGCATTTTAATAAAATTTACTATTTTTTACATGATCTTTTAACTTCTTGACAATAAATACATAAACATAAGCTGCAATTGTTATTTACTTTCACATTTCCCCTACTTTTCCAACCTTCCAGCAGCCCCCAGGCCGTCAGCACTGCAGTGCTTTGATTTTAAAACGGGACGTATTATAGTTTTACCTGCGGCGTACGGGCGGGCGGCGTCCAGTATGCTGACCGCCCAATAACTTTAGCAGCCTTTGTCCAATCATCACCAAATTTAGTCAGAATGTGTATGGGCATAATATCTCGGACAAGTTATATAACCAGCCATAATACTTGAATCACTCTAGAGTTACCGCCCTTTAATGACAGAAATTACCTAAATCGGTCTTGTCCGCTGAATAAAGTATGTCCCTCGAAATGGCCAAAACTATATTAACAGTGTCCGCCCTCTAAATTTGCCTGACGTACAACCAATTATCACTAAGTTTGGTCTCAAAAAAACAGGACGGGGGTATTTTGTAAAAGTTGGCGCTCTTGTTTTACTTAGAAATTCTGGTTAAAGTTAGGCATAATATCTCGGACAAGTTCGATAAGTAGCTATATCGCTTAAGTCACTAGAGAGTTATCACCCTTTAATTATAGAAATTACCTAAAATTGGTATTGTCTTCTCGAAAACTTTAGAAGCCTTCTTTCAATCATCAGCAAAATTAGGCAAAACGTGTATTGGCATAATATATTAGACATGTGCGATAATTAGCTATATCACTTTAGTCACTCGAGAGTTATGGCCGTTTAATTATTGAAATTACCTAAAACTGGTCTTGTCTGCTCAATAACCTAAGAAGCCTTTGTCCATTCACCACTAAATTTGGTCAACATGTGTATTGGTATAATGTCTCAGACACGTTTGATAACCAGTCATATCGCTGTAGTCACTGGAGAGTTATTGCCCTTTAATTATAGAAACTATCTCAAATCGGTCTTGTCCAATCAATAACTTTTGAGGCCTTTATCCAATCATCACCAAATTTAGTCAGAATGTGTATGGGCATAATATCTCGGACAAGTTCTATAACCAGCTATAATGCTTGAATCACTCTAGAGTTACCGCCCTTTAATGATAGAAATTACCTAAAATCGGTTTTGTCCGACGTATGTCTCTCGAAATGGCCAAAACTGTATTAACAGTGTCCACCCTCTAAATTTGCTTGACGTACAACCAATTATCACTAAGCTTGGTCTCAAGAAAATAGGACGGGCGTATTTTGTGAAAGTTGGCGCTCTTGTTTTACTGAGAAATTCTGGTTAAAGTTTAGCGTCTAACTAAAGTAAGATTCCATATCTCAGTATTTACTTGACGCATTGCATAGAAACAAATTGCAACCCTACGCAACGATCACACATATGTAGATTATCAAGTTAGATAACTCTATCCTGCATTTAAAGCAAATTATTGCCCCTTTTTTACTAAGAAATTATCTTTTAAGTTTTGCGTGCAACTACATTAAGAGTCCATATCTTAGTAACGAATTGATGCATTCCATTGAAACGTTTAACAACCCTTCTCAACCATCACAACTATGTAAATGATCAAGTTAGATAACTCTATCTTATATATAATGCAATATATCACCCTTTAAGAAATTCTAGTTCATGTTTTGCATGCATTTACATTAGAGTCCAAAGCTTAGTAACTAATAAGCGATGGAATAGTCGAGCGCGCTGTCCTCAGACAGCTCTTGTTTTATTTGTTCTAAGAAAATTCTGGTGCCCTATCATGTTTTGAATGTAGTTACATACATATAATACCTTTCTTCACAGTGTATGCTGAAGATGTTGAGTGTGACCTTATTTTGGGGTTAAAACATGATTTTTGGTGATTTTTAGTGAATTTTGAGAAATGGACAAAGCTTCTTCATGTTTGTGTAAGATTGATTTCAAATTGTGCACAAACTTTTTATATATAAAGTACTTCAACAAATCAAACGGCTTTTGGGTCAATCATTATCATATTTTTTTTTTATTTCTTGTATTTTTGAACTTTGCTTTAAGCTGAACCTTGAAGTTTCGTTTATAGCTCAACTATTCGAAGAATATGGATAGCTATTACAGTCACTTGCAAGGCCTTTTCTCACAAACCACAGATGCTATTGCTTTGAAACTTCACACACTTATTGGAAATTATCAAATTACCTTGCAGAACAAGCCCCAAAACTCTATATCAGATTTTGACACAATTATGCCCCTTTGTGGTCTTAGAATTGGTAGTTAAAGATGTGCACAAACCACAGGTGCTATTGCTTTGAAACTTCACACACTTATTGAACATAATCAAATGACCTTGCAGGACAAGTCCCGAAACTCTATATCAGATTTTGACATAATTATGCCCCTTTTTGGACTTATAATTTTTGTTAAGATTTTGCATGAAAGGCTTTTCTCTCTGCATAATAATTTGACACAGTTATGCCCCTTTTTGGACTTAGAAATGTTGGTTAAAATTTTGCAGGCAAGATACTATCATGGAAATATCTCAGTAACCACTATTGATATTGACTTGAAACTGTATTCATGCCTTCATGGGTGTCAGACCGTCAAATTGAATAACTCTTGTATGCATTTAGTACAGATTATGGCCCTTGTTTGGCTTTGAAAATTTGATTAAAGTTTTGCATGCAATGTACTATCATGCACATATCTCAGTAACCACTCATGGGATTGATTTGAAACAACTTCACACACTTATTGAACATCAGCAAATGACCTTGCAGGACAAATCTCAAAACTCTTCATCAAATTTGGACATAATTATGCCCCTTTTTTGGACTTAGAAAAGTTTGGTTAAAGTTTTGAATGCAAGGAACAATCATGAATATATCTCAGTAATCATTAATGATATTGTTTTGAAACTTAATTCATGTCTTCAGGGGTGTCAGACAGTCAAGTTAGATAACTCTTGTATGAATTTAGTACACATTTTGGCACTTGTTTGACTATGAAAATTTGGTAAAAGTTGTGCATACATGGTACTTTCCTGCACATATATCAGTAACCACTCAGGCATTGATTTAAAACTTCAATATGGTCTTTAAAGTTTAAATTATCAAACAATCAGGTTAGGTAGCTCCTGACTGAATTTATTATAAAGTATGGCCCTTGTCGAAGTTAGAAATTTGGGTTAAAGTTTTACATGCAAGGCCTTTTCTCACAAACAGCAGATGCTATTCAAACAAGACTTATCCAACTTGATTTATAGTACTATACTATCAAGCCACTATCTCAGTAACAACTGTTGACTATAGTATCAAATTGCCAAATAGTCGAGCATACTGTCTTGCGGACATCTCTTGATTTACTTTTCCTCAAAAAGTATTAGTGCTAGGGCTTTCATATTTGGAATAAAGTTACATGTAATACCCTTCTTCACATTGTATGCTGAAGATGCTAAGTGTGATCTTCTTCCTTTGGGTGAAAAACATGATTTTTGGTGGATTTTGAGAATTGGACATGTCTTCTTCATTTTGTTTTAGATTGATTTCAAATTGTGCACACACATTTCATAAATAAAGTACTTCAACATATCAAACTGGTTTTTGAGAAAACATTTTGATGGGTTTTTTTATTTCTTGTTTATTTGTACATTGTGTTTAGCTCAACGTTAAAGTTTCGTTGTTTTACATCTCCCCCAAAAATACAATGGCTAGGGATTTCAAGCTTATGTCATAGTTATATCTTTAATCTTCATGACAGTCTATGATGTAGCTAATGATTGTTACCTAATTTTGGGGAAACAAACGTGAAATTTGATTGATTTTGAGAATCAAACATACCTTCTTCATGTTTTGTTAGATTGACTGCACACACATTTAATGATAATGTTTTTCAACGTATCAAATTGGTTTTTGGGTCATATATTTGGATTTTTTATTATCAATTTTGTGTACCTTTGGACTTTTGACATTTTACAATTGTGTTTAGCTCAACGTTACAGTTTTGTTTTTTTACTTTTTGTCCTTTTACACTTGCATTTATAGTCAAAGAGAGGGACGGCGAGAGATGTTTTCAAAAGAGTTGATTCTAAAATTCTCATATGAGTTACACAATATGTGTTTAATACAGAGAAGAACGTTTATATGGAAGCACAATGCTAGAAAGCGACGCAAAAGTAGCTCTCCATAAAACATTATATACGGACGAATGGGCCGTATCGCGAACGGTTCATATATATGATACTTCTTTGCTTGGTGCGACTCGATAAAAGTATTTTGAAAGATTGTTATACATACATCTTTAGTATCTCCATATGCTGAAGAGTATACAAAGTACAAGAATAAAAAATAATTAAACCAGTTATGTCGGTATTTTACTTTATCCAGACAACGTCTTCAGTGGTAATTCTATCATCGGAAGTCATTTTTTAACAGTATCAAGTTTTATTTATTATAATCTCAACTCATGTTTATAAGACAATATGAGCAATATAAGCGCAGAGGTATACTTTTTATAAACGAGGCGTACACAACACATACTGTAGCATATATCTGTGCATCAAGTGTGTAGACCATATAAACAAAGGCGAATCGAATAATAAAGACCAAGATCGGTTTCGGGTTGCGTCACGGATGTGGTCGATTGTATACGTAATTCATTATGGCGGCGTGGGATAATATCCGAAACAATCCGCATGATCTACAGTCATTCGGAGTGGACTCGAACCGGAAACACGTCATCGAAAGTTTATTAATTACGTCAATAAAGGGCACGGTCTGTATTAGAAATAATACCCCGAATGGCGATTAGAATGCACATCGTTATTAACCCTTCCCCATATACAAAATAGCTGCAGCAGACGACTTTGAAAACGTCTTGTTTAAAATGTGAAAAATATCTGTAAGCGAAAGTATAACCATTGAATAAAGTTGAAAACATTTTGACAGATGGAGAATTTGCTCATTATGAGCAATTTCTCCATTTGCCACTATGATTTCAAACGTCGTCTGCTTCAGAACTTTTCCTAATACATCTCCTAATAAAAGCTGTAGTTTGATTGGTTGAATCGGTTATGGTATGTCAGGGTGCTCGATGTGTTATAAATACGTCCCTGTTGTAACATGAGTGTCGAACGCTAAGATGTGGTTACGCACATTATTCTCACGCTAGACGGACTGGAAATAAACATTGCCGACCTAAATCGAAACAATTTCCCTTTCGGCAAACTTTATAAAATACTAGCTACACTTAAACCATGGTTGAGAAAAAAGGTTTATTGAATATGTCACTTCGGACTGTTATATATTATATCAGTCTTTGTGTTACACCAGAATTCGGTTGATGTTTTTTTCAGCATAACCCCCTTTTTAATCCTTTCCCGTATACAACAAATCCAGCAGACGACTTTGAAAACATATTAACAAAATTATGGAAAACTCCAAAATTGAAAGTAAAACTATTGAATTCAATTGAAAACATCGTGGCAAATGGAGAAACTATTCATCACGAGTAATTTTTCCTCTTGCCAAGATGTCTTTCAAAGCCGTCTGCTACAGATTCGTCAAAATGCGTATGCAAGCAAGAAAGGGTTAAACAGGTTCAGTTGTATCACTGTTTCTTGAACAATCTTTCATCTAAATTGGCACAAAACGACATTGAAAATATCTTGAGTTAAACATGAACACTCGCTGTTAATGAAAGTTGAATCATTTGATTGAGTTGAAAACAGTGTGTGACAAACAGAGAGATTGCTCATCATGAGCAATTTCTCCTTTTGTCACAATGTTTTCAAATGCGTCTGCTGCAAATGCATCACAATGCGTATGTAGGCTTGAAAGGTTTATCCCAAGACTCTAGTTTATGTTATCTGTTATGTCGCGAAAAGCAAGATAACAGTTATTCAAAGTCGTTTCATAATACTATAAGTATAATCAATCATTCATGTTTTAAACAAAAATGCAACAATTGAAAAATATTTTTATAATCTTCTCATATAATATATAAGTGATATATTATATATCATAAAATGGTTAAACAAATGTGTCACATGTCGATGCAGCCACGCTGTTGTATCTATTAAAATAAAAATAAACCTTGATTTGTTTCATTTCATATCCACTTATAGGATATTATAGCGTTTACGAACAGTGAAGACTCAGATGAGACTGTACATTCACACATTCTTACTAGACTATTCACTGTCCGTCTATAAACGTGTATGCATTGACAAGGACTGGACGTTGCAATCTCATTATTTATTTACACAAACGTACCTTAACCTTTTCCCACATACAACCAATCTGAAGCAGATGACTTTGAATGTAAATTGCCAAAGACATGAACAATCTGCATAAATGAAGGTTAAATTATTAAATATGGTCGAAATCATCATGGCAATTTCTATTTTTGCCAAATTGCAGAGGCGTCAAATAGTGTCTGTAGCAGGGAAAGGGTTAATAAACCATAAATTCCATTAAAACCCAAATTGCCAGTTACGGCTTAAATATTACCTGTTTGGGATTGATCCACAGTTTGGTGATACCTGTATTACAAAAGTAATATGATCATCCCATTGTTAATATTTGTCGTATTAACTTTCGGGTGCAGACGGCAATAACGTAAAAAATGAGCCGTTCCACGAGAAAACCAACATTATGGACACTGCGTAATATATCAATCCTGCTGTCACATTCCGTCACATGGGGATAGAGGAATAGAATAATGATACATGAAACAGAAAATCCGCAGGAGGCGAAACGTGTATGTGCGCGGCATGATTAGGCTGATCCGGATCGACACTTAACGCAGAGTCCACAATGTTGGTTTTCTCGTGAAACGGCTCGTATGTAACTGCACTGCACACCTGGTCTAAAGTGATATGTAATTCAATAGTTGTTTGTAGACTCATCTATGGGGAAGTGGGTTAAAAACATAATATTTACACGTTCATGTTTTATATAGGTTATGTTGTATGCATCTTATTTAATTTCAAAATCCACTGAATGGTTTATCAATAGAACGTGAGTACCGTATACAATCTAGGTTTAAACCGGGCAAAACCAGGAGCCCGTGCTAGTGAGTGTCAGTTGGACCTTCTGTCACACATTTAACTATTTCCCAGATATAGAACAATTATGCCACAGACATGTCGCGAATTTAACACTTAAAGTGTACCGGGGAATATAGATAAGCAATTCTGTTCCGCTTTGCTAATGGACAAGACTTGGGAATATCTAACTGATGTGTATGTTTGTTTTTATGTTGATTTAGTTGATTTAGGCCACTTTCAACAACAACAAAAATCAGTTATATCATGGCATTTTCTAGATAAGTTACCAGTCTATGTATCTTAACACCATTGAGTCAGTACAACTTAACCCTACAGTTTTTGGGGCCAAAGAGGGAAAGCCATTACTTCAATTAATACAGTCACCGGTATGATCCGGCAGGGATAAACACTTAACGGGTAGGCACCAGTTGGATCACATTTAATTATATTAAAATAGTTGGAAGAAGTGAGAAATAGAAAACGCCCAGTAATATTGAATTTCAATTTGAAAATTCTCTTTTCCTTACTGTTAACTTCGGTGGTGGTGTAGTGGTTAGAATGTCAGCCTCGGGAGCAGGAGGTCGCGGGTTCGATCCCCGGCCGGGTCATACTAAAGACTTTAAAACCGGTAGAAGTGGCTTCCCTCCTAGGCGCTCAGAGTTGCAGGGTTAGCATTACGACTTGATGGCTGGTGTCAGGATAAATGAACCAGTAATACTTGTAAGTTACCCAGGAAACGCCGTGAGATTACTAAAAAGTTATTGAAAGCGGCGTAAAACACCAACACTCAATTTCTGTATTGTTAGCTGCTTCTGTGTTGTAGTGGTTATAACGTCCGATTGTGAGACAATTATTGTATCTCCATTCAGGTCATACCATATACTTTAAGACATGGTAGCAGCAGCTTTCCTCCGCGCCGCTAAGGGTTTTGGAGATAGCATTATGACTAATACTCCGATGTCAGGATAAGTTTACCAGCAGTACTGGTTATTTACCCAGGAGATGCAAGGATATGACTGAAATACTGTTGAAAACGGCGTTTGATAACATACAGACATACCAAACCATACTGTAAATGGTTAAACAATTCCAAATATGGGGGTTTGTGTCCGAGGATATTGGGTCAATAGGGAAAACGATTAAAACTAGTAGCATTGGTCAATAAGGGAAGGTTGCCAATAGATGTTCCGATGTTTGAAATAAAAGATAAATCACATTCTTTGAGCATCGAAACCCCTTCTCATCAGATAAGCCACATTTACCCTTTAACCCTTTCCCACATACACACAATCTGCAGACGACTTTGAAAATATCTAGGCAAAAAATTGATAAAGCTCCATAGATGAAAGTATTAATAGGAAAAATAATTAGAAATATTGTGGAAATGTTTTCAAAAGTCGTCTCGTGCTTATGCGTCAGAATGCGTCTACACGTGGGACAGGGGTTAATATGCGGGAACATTTTGACGCATTTGCAGCAGACCACTTTTGAAAACATCAGGGCAAATTGAGGATTACTTTACTTTACATTATTATGATAAGAAATATGCTCTTTTTCGTCTGCTAGATATGTATTGCATGTTGGAAAGGTCAAATCAATGTTAAAAAATTATTTAAACTACGATCGGCTTGCACCTACATGTTTCTGTTCATGTTCTACATCATTAACCTATCATGTATCAATCCCAAGTCGAACGGCTTCATAGATATATACAAGAACTTGTCGCAATAAAGCATAATAAAATAGTTTGCACAATTTCAACGTGACATATCAATGATTGCGTTTGCAATATCATACAAAATGTGTGACAATAGGTCGAGATTACACTGATTGGCGTAAATTCGCACATTCTCGCCTCTAGAAGCCTCCAGAAAACAGTTGCGAAAACGCTTCAATAATTTGAATATGTAATGAAATTAAAATTACAATAAATATAAAATCCTCCCAATAGAAGGTTTATTGTGATGTTAACAAATAGAATACCTATTTACAGTTTGTTAAGACACAATATTATATTGGTCACGCCATTTAAAAAGCAGCAGCACTTCTTGTTATATACTCTCTATATTGTTTTTCTAAATGCAGGAATGAGGTACGAGTATGTTGAATCTTTACCGACAATGGTATCCATAGTGACTAGGTTCGAAACATGAAAGTTTCTACTAAAGAATCATCTGATGATTGATAATAAAGGAAATTCCCATTTCTTCAGCTACCTCATTCCTTCAGGTACCCAATTCCTTCAGGTACTCCATTCCTTCCGATACTCCATTCCTTCAGGTACTCCATTCCTTCAGATACTCCATTCCTTCAGGTACCCCCATTCCTTCAGGTACTCCATTCCTTCAAGTACTCCATTCCTACAGGTATTCCATTCCTTCAGGTACCCCCATTCCTTCAGGTACTCCATTCCTTCAGGTACTCCATTCCTTCAGGTACTCCATTCCTTCAGGTACCCCCATTCCTTTAGGTACTCCATTCCTTCAGGTACCCCCATTCCTTCAGGTACTCCATTCCTTCAGGTACTCCATTCCTCCAGGTACTCCATTCCTTCAGGTACCCCCATTCCTTCAGGTACTCCATTCCTTCAGGTACTCCATTCCTTCAGGTACCCCCATTCCTTCAGGTACTCCATTCCTTCAGGTACTCCATTCCTTCAGGTACCCCCATTCCTTCAGGTACCCCCATTCCTTCAGGTACTCCATTCCTTCAGGTACTCCATTCCTTCAGGTACCCCCATTCCTTCAGGTACTCCATTCCTTCAGGTACTCCATTCCTTCAGGTACTCCATTCCTTCAGGTACTCCATTCCTTCAGGTACTCCATTCCTTCAGGGCGTCCCGGGTTCGATCCCCAGTCGCGGCATGATTGGCATGGTGGAGTGCCCTTTGGCAATACACATTTTCTAGCCTTGTAATGGTTTGTTTACCCAGGGATCATGAATAAGTGAACTGTCGTCTTAATATTACTGAAATAATGTTGAAAGCGGCGTAAAACACTAATGAAACAAGCAAAAAGTAAATGAGGTAAATATTTCATACCTGTTCTTTTTTCATTGATATTTTACCTGATTGAAGCCCATTTCGGTCATTTCACCGCTGTGGTGGTTTCTTTATCATGCACAAAATGATGACGAAGTACACGAATCTCGTAACGTGCGCGTAGAGAAATAATGAAACATAACGAAAACACAAGATTCAACGAGAATACATGTTTATTAA
Organism: Serripes groenlandicus; assembly: GCA_031761405.1. NCBI lineage: Eukaryota > Metazoa > Mollusca > Bivalvia > Cardiida > Cardiidae > Serripes > Serripes groenlandicus. Next base: position 20,590,320 of record JASEVX010000005.1, read on the forward strand.
CAAATGAAACGCGTCAAACGAGTTCTGGTCTTCTTCTCTGTGCGAACAGTAAAAAAAGCTAAGTGCACCAGTATAGCGGCACCAGAGCATTAACAGTCCGATTGTGTGTAACACAGTCAAATATGTTATCATTGACGAACTGCTAGAAGTTTAGCCCCACTTGATCTATTCCAATGAACATTTAGATTGTGTAGAGTGGAGGTCAAGTTCGAAGGACACTGTTCAATTTTCTGTTGAAAGTCCTTATAATAACCTTTAACACTTCAATCAGTCCTTACTTTTATGATTGATTCATAGATGAGAGCATGGTGAGAATAAATGTATTGGGAATAATACCTTTGGAGGACGATACGGTATTTACCTTACTTTAATGGTCGAGTGCTTGACTATAGACATATTTCTTTGATGTGACCGTTTCAAATTTAAAAAAATGTACCTTTATTGGCGATTCGCGAAAAAAGGAGACTCATGGCAAAGCAAAATTTATCCCGTTCATGGGAAAAAGTACAAATGACATTATATGAGAACGATGTAGAACCAGATCAGCCCGTGTATTAGCAAAGTCTGGTCACGTTCTACACTGTTCATATATTACTCACCTATGCTTGTCTGTTCATATATTACTCACCTATGCTTGTCATATGATTATATTAACTGGTGTATTTAAATAGGACTAACTAGATGGACAGAGTGATCAGAACCTACACTCTATATACATGACAAACTACAAAGTGCCCTTTAACTACACTGTACAGAAATGACAAGCTTCAAAGTGCCCTTTAACTACACTGTACAGACATGATAAGCGTCAAAGTGCCCTTTAACTACACTGTACAGACATGACAAGCTTCAAAGTGCCCTTTAACTACACTGTACAAACATGACAAGCGTCAAAGTGCCCTTTAACTACACTGTACAGACATGATAAGCGTCAAAGTGCCCTTTAACTACACTGTACAGACATGACAAGCTTCAAAGTGCCCTTTAACTACACTGTACAAACATGACAAGCGTCAAAGTGCCCTTTAACTACACTGTACAGACATGATAAGCGTCAAAGTGCCTTTGAACTACACTGTACAGACATGACAAGCGTCAAAGTGCCTTTTAACTACACTGTAATGACATGACAAGCGTCAAAGTGCCCTTTAACTACACTGTACAGCCATGACAAGCTTCAAAGTGGCCTTTAACTACACTGTACAGACTTGTCAAGCGTCAACGTGCCCTTTAACTACACTGTACATATATGACAAAGTGCAACGTGCCCTTTAACTACACTGTACATACATGACAACATGCGACGTGGCCTTTAGCTACACTGTACAGATGTGACAGCTTGGAACGTGGCCTTTAAGGACAGATATACATACACTTGCGATGTTCCTGAAATATAACACTTTGTGACGTAAATTATAGTGGTGTGTTTTTTCGTAATATATGTAATCTTATACGTAGCTTTTTTACCAATATTACGTCAACTGTTAACAATATACACGGAACTAATGTTAACTGGTGATGGCAACGATTCAACGGTTACTCGGTAAACCGTATGTTTTTCGATTAATCGGTTAGTAATTTAGGTAACCGAGTACTCGGAAAAAAAAGATAAAATATATACACAGTTGTGTTTCACCTTTTGTTCTTTTCAATTTGTCACACGTAACTGACCAGAGATGTTAATTATTCACACCTTGACCGGGAGTGTTTAAATTACTGCGAAAACAGCCGCACTCGATTTTATTGATAATCGTTTGTGTAGTGTTAATCGAATAATTGTCAAATAAAGGACGGTTTTGTTTCTTTTAAAAAAAACGTTGATGTCTAATAAAGGCAGAATTTATATGATAATGACTTATTAATTATATTCGGCTTTTTATTTGATAATACAACTAATAGGAATGAATGTGATAAATTTGAATTGTTGTTTTTTGAAGATTTAAAGAGTAATTTATGTCCCATCACTCTCACATTTCCCCCTGAGTTGGTATTTAAAGATATGTACCTCTTTAGATAACAATGGCTGCTCGCCAAATGGCTTCATGCCGAAAGGCGAGGGTAAATAAACCCATGAGACGACGACCTCTTTCATTTAGCTCGCCGAATGGCTTTGTGCCGAATGCGAGGGTAATATAAACCCATATGATGACAACCTCTTTCGTTCGACATATCATAAATCGAATAACGGTCACTTCGTTAAAAAAAGATCTACAGAATATTGCCATATTGCCGCCTGCTACATCGTTTGTCTGGAAGTATTACAAACGATGTGCTGAGGATAACAAAGTCAATGATTTAATTCATGATACTTATTCAATTATGCATAGTAACAATTGTCTTAACTGTATTAAAAAAATAAAATTGTTTGACATGAATGATAACGACGTTCTAGTCTAATTTATACATGACATGGGAAATGCGAGTTCAAACAACAACAACAATAACAAAACTCGTAAGCAAGTGAATATTTATTGTCTATGAATCTATACGGTTAACCGAGTAACCGGTTACAAAATTATACGAGTAACCGGTCAGTTATATTGGTAACCGTTGCCATCCCTAATGTTAACCCATGCTTTCTTAACCTTTTCCGACATGCAGATGCTTTCTGAAATCTCTGCATTAGTTTTGAAACTGTGTGACAAAAATATTTATTGCAGAATACGATCATTTTTTTCTTTATCACAATGTTTTCTGGCTATTTCATTAATCATACCTTCATTTCTAGGCTTTTCCATTTCGTCTAGAAGTTTTCTAAGTTGTCTGCTGCATCCGTAACCGCGGTATACAAAAGTAAAGTGGCGAAAATCTATTGTGTTCAATTGGCTCTCCGTAACCGCGTTATATAAAAGTAAATTGGCGTAAATATAATGTGTCTTATTTACTTTCCGTGACCGCGGTCTATAAAAGCAAATTGGCGAAAACTAATGTGTCTTACTTCTCTCCGTAACCGCGTTATATGAAAGTAAATTGGCGTAAAACTAATGTATCTCATTGGCCTCCGTAACTGCGTTATATAACATATTCTTATTTATAGACTCTTTCCAGTTGTGTTGCATGCAGTCTCCTAGTTGCAAATAAGACACATTAGTGTTACGCCAACTTACCTTGATATACCACAGTTATGGAGAGTCAATAAGACACATTAGTTTAACGCCAATTCACTGTTATATAATGCGGTTACGCATAGTCAATAAGACACATTAGTTTAACGCCAATTCACTGTTATATAATGCGGTTACGCATAGTCAATAAGACACATTAGTTTAACGCCAATTCACTGTTATATAATGCGGTTACGCATAGTCAATAAGACACGTTAGTTTAACGCCAATTCACTGTTATATAATGCGGTTACGCAGAGTCAATAAGACACATTAGTTTAACGCCAATTCACTGTTATATAATGCGGTTACGCATAGTCAATAAGACACATTAGTTTAACGCCAATTCACTGTTATATAATGCGGTTACGCATAGTCAATAAGACACATTAGTTTAACGCCAATTCACTGTTATATAATGCGGTTACGCATAGTCAATAAGACACATTAGTTTAACGCCAATTCACTGTTATATAATGCGGTTACGCATAGTCAATAAGACACATTAGTTTAACGCCAATTCACTGTTATATAATGCGGTTACGCATAGTCAATAAGACACATTAGTTTAACGCCAATTCACTGTTATATAATGCGGTTACGCATAGTCAATAAGACACGTTAGTTTAACGCCAATTCACTGTTATATAATGCGGTTACGCAGAGTCAATAAGACACATTAGTTTAACGCCAATTCACTGTTATATAATGCGGTTACGCATAGTCAATAAGACACATTAGTTTAACGCCAATTCACTGTTATATAATGCGGTTACGCAGAGTCAATAAGACACATTAGTTTAACGCCAATTCACTGTTATATAATGCGGTTACGCAGAGTCAATAAGACACATTAGTTTAACGCCAATTCACTGTTATATAATGCGGTTACGCATAGTCAATAAGACACATTAGTGTTACGCCAACTTACCTTGATATACCACAGTTATGGAGAGTCAATAAGACACATTAGTTTAACGCCAATTCACTGTTATATAATGCGGTTACGCATAGTCAATAAGACACATTAGTTTAACGCCAATTCACTGTTATATAATGCGGTTACGCATAGTCAATAAGACACATTAGTTTAACGCCAATTCACTGTTATATAATGCGGTTACGCATAGTCAATAAGACACGTTAGTTTAACGCCAATTCACTGTTATATAATGCGGTTACGCAGAGTCAATAAGACACATTAGTTTAACGCCAATTCACTGTTATATAATGCGGTTACGCATAGTCAATAAGACACATTAGTTTAACGCCAATTCACTGTCATATAATGCGGTTACGCATAGTCAATAAGACACGTTAGTTTAACGCCAATTCACTGTTATATAATGCGGTTACGCAGAGTCAATAAGACACGTTAGTTTTACGCCAATTTACTTTTATACTTTCATAAGCTAAAAACCTGTCCGGGTTGCCCACATCTTGCGCTTGCCAGACATTTCCAAAGCCATAAAGATACAATTTATGTTTAATTGACGATGCCCATGTATTCCTTTCACTATCATCTAGACACTTCAACATGTTATAACAATTACCAGGAAGTCTTTAGTCAGGCATATGGAGTAGTTTTATCAAATACTTAATATATTTAATATAATAATGAACTCAAGGGGGAAATCTGCCACATTCACCTTAAACAATACTATCATTTGTTGACGAACATATCCCTAGAAAATCTTTAAAATACGTTATTTGAACCGTTTCAATGTCTTCCGAAAAAAAATCAGTACCCCAAGTTAAATGTCAGCCCCGTGCAAAAGCATATGTTTAACCATAGCATCAAACAATTTAAAGTATTCAAAATGAGAAAAATTGCCTTTCTGAAAAGGGATTGTATAGCTTGCGATCCTAACTTTAGCTTTGCTCTATCTACCCCATGATAATTTCGGCTTAAAATGTATTCCAAACGTAGACAAGTGTTCCTCAAGAAATATCTTTTTTGTTTACAAAAAACAATCCGTTTCAGGAAAATGAAATCATCATCTAGAAAAGTTATTTAACATATATATTTACATATAGTATATATAAAAAACCCTAGTTTTATAAGTTGAAATTTGGCTGTTCTGACATATTTCTAGTGTCCTACCATGTATGCCATTAATCTTCGAAATTAATGCATTATAGTACTTTATCATACTATTTCCCTGTATACAACAGACGTCTTTAACCCAGTCCGGTATAACTGTCTTGCCCACGAATGTGGAGTGAGACATAGTAGTCACTTTTCCGGTGGCGGTCACGTTTCAATTATCTATTACTCAGCAATCCCTTTTCGAATTTTTCTGAAACTTTGTCCGATGTATTGTTGGGTCATGGGACATCATTCAACGGCAAAATGACCAAGGTCAATGTCATCGTTGGCCCGAACTTAGCATTGATAAGGTGACTTTATCTTGGTTAACATTGACTATAGAGGTCTTATTTTTCATCAATCTTCGTGGATTATTTTCAAAACATTAGTTTCCTTTAACTCTTGGTAATGTTCAAAACACGGCATGGGGGACTACAGAACTTAGCTTGGGTAACTTAACCTTGATAAGGTTATTTAACCTCGGTTAACATTGGCTCTTTATGCCATATTTTCCATCCAATCTTTTATCATAACATTTGTCTCCATGTGGACAACAATGCATTGATCTTCACTTACTTTTTACCTTTCATCGAATTTAGTTTCTTTAGGCACATTATTACCTTTTATATGCGGTTTGCCAAGAAGGGCGAGACATCTTGAGCCTAAGGTTAAATTAGTTAAAAACATTACGAACAGTTTACCCTTTTTAAACAATGCTGCATATGCGTCAAAAGTCGTAGGCATGTTGGAAATATTTAATTCAACAAACATTCTTACACAAGCACACTTTGAGAGGAAAATAAATGTAGGGAATATCGCAACCAAAAGAAACTAAACTTAAAACACCTTCTTCTCCCACATCTGTCGGTACAAATAATCTTTTACAAATGTTCCCTGTGTGACCCTCTATTAGATTCCTTAAAGTAATGCTGATTGATCACGAAAAAATGGCCTCCAGGGTCAGGATCAACGGTCATAACTCGGTCTTAACTAAGATTGTAGTAACTTTGGACGTAAGTCCGGATTTACGCCCGATAACCGTTTTATCAAATAATCGTAGCTAAGACAATCGTAGGTTCCGGGTGAAAACTTACGTCTGCTCAGAGGCAGTCTTAAATCTGTGAAAAATCGCAAATATGGCGGCGATCATAACAAAATCCGTCGATTCAAAACTAATTTCGTCTCGTTTGTATTGCCAGAGACAAATCATGGTGTTTTTGTGTGGTGTCGTGGTGTTCTCTCGACATGCAAATCCGAGTAAGAGCATTTCAATCGAAAACGCACGACGACAATCGACTTGCCCCAAGCAGCGACTCAAATTTCATTTTCTTCAAATGTACGTATATGTTAAAATACAATCCTTTATTGTATTACTTGTGTATAGGTTTATTTAAGGGACGACTAGATAATTATAAACTTCAGATAAGTTTAAATGAGTTCAGTAAGATTCTTTAATTGTATGGAATCATCAATTAGTATTTGTTCTTTTTAACATGCTTAATTTGTTTAAACTACACAGGTATGTTTGGTTTGGGAAACAATACGATCCGTACCCAAGATTGAACGTAGCGAATGTCTTAAGAGTAAGACTGTTCATCAACTCTCAGTCTCTGTCAGTCATCTTAATTCAATCATTCATGGCATACTATGAATGTCACGAGTAAAGATGTATACTTTTTTAATTCGTTCAATATAGATGCATTGAAAAATGTTGGTAAATTTAGATAAACACTCATTGTGTGAGAGGTTGTTATTTATCATGAAGTTCTAGTTGACATGATTATGTGTGTTGCAGGGAATAAAGTTAACACAGAATACAGAATAACTAGCCTTTTTTTGTGAAAACTTTTAATCGTGTAAATTTCATAGATCACACACGCATGAATACATCATTCGAACCACTACCCTTGAAAATAAGTAGAAATATTTTTAGTTGTGAATGGTCATACAGAATCTCAGAAGTTATCAGTGTACCCGTCTTACACAAGTCTTATATTATATCCGTTATGATCACATTACAACTCAGTCTCAATAGCTATGTCGGTAGAGTATCCGCCCAGAAAACTAGAGATCCAAGGTTCGAGCCCCAGATTGGCTGCATGTTTTACTATCCCTGTGTCATAAGCATTAATCCTGTTACCAATTCAATTTCTTTCAATTATTATACTTACAGACTGACTAGTTAATTGGTCTATTATATCATGTCAAAGAGACTTGTTTGCTATTTGACAGATCTCATTCCAGAGGCTTTTGTTTGTTTTATTGAAGTTTTACGCTGTTTCCAACATTATTTCAGTTATACCACGTCGACAGTTCACTTAATCTTGATCCCTGGGTAAACAAACCAGTACTAGGCTAGAAATCGTGCCTTGCTAAAGGGCACTCCACCATGGCCATCGTGCCATAGGCAGTTGAAAACTTAGAAGGTATGACTATTGGTGGATGTTTAAGTCTTTCCCACAAACAAACGCTTTCTAACACCTCTGCAGCAAACAGCTTTTGAAATAATTGTGGCTAAAGGATAAATTGCGCACAATGAACAATTTCCCATTTTACCACAATGTTTAAACTTTATTCAATAAGTATTCTATCATTTATGGAGAGTTTCCATATTTTCTTTAGATGATTTCAAACTTGTTTGGTACAGATTTGTAATGATGATCTTTAGTTGACATACATATTAATGATATACAGTGATTATACATCATATGTTAACCCCTTCCCACCTATAGACTAGCACATTCTCTGTTTGCCATAATGTTTTCAACTATTTTGAGTTATTATTCCTTCATTTATATAGATTTTCAACTATATATTACTAATTATCTTCAAAATGGTCTGCTGCAGATTTGCTGTATGTTGAAATGGGTAAACTCAGATGCCTTTGAGGTGTTGACTGGTCTGCTGCAGATATATTGTATTTGAAAAGGGTTAATTATAATATATTTTAAATTTGTCATACCTTATGGAAGAAAAAGTTATCTGATTTTTAAAATTCAGCATATGCATAGATTCCTTTGGTAGAGTTGAATTTGGATGTATTTATGCAATATGCCATTACAAATTTACAAATGAATTGTTGAATTTCACAATTTAATTTTTCAGGTGAGTACTGATTAACAATACAACATAGTTACATGGTCATTGGTTATGTCACCAATACAGAAATAGCCTGACAATCAATGTGTTTGTTTCTAGGATTTCAAGCTTTAGTTACCTTTTTATTCAAGTTGCTGTGAAACATCCTAGTGTAAAGAGCTTCCAAATAAACAGAGAAGAATATCAAGCAATAGATGTTGACTACATATAGTTGATATGTTTGGACCTATAAAGTTTTGTAAGCAGTATAGAGAGAATACAGATATTTCAATGTTGACTAAAAAAAACTTTGCGGAAAATCAATGAAAACCTAAATGGCTCATTACATCCAATTTCTATTCATTTCATGATTTCTGTCCTTAGTCCAAGGTTTGATACCTGTAAGGTCATACCAAAATACTTGTAGTTGTGCATTCTCCGAGAAAGTATTATGAGTGATGCATCAATGTCAGGTTGAACTTTCTGTTAGCACTAGTTATATAACTTAATTATCCAGGAAAAGTGATTTGAATGACATTTTAGCAAAATAAAACACTTGCCATCTTAAATGATAACAAACCACCCCCTCATACAGACATATTTTGACGCCCCTGTAGCAGACAATTTTTGAAAACATTGTGCCTAAAGACAAAATTGCTCATCATGAGCAATTTCTCCTTTTGTCCCAATGTTTTAAACTATAATAATTATACTTCGACTTACAGAGATTGTTCACATTTGTTTTAAGATATTTTCAAAGTCATCTGCTGTGGATATGCTGTCACATTTTAGAACCAAAGACTAGAGGTGATCTATTAAGATCGCCTTTGTGTGTCGTTAAACTTTTGCTTCAAACAACATATCCTAAAACACTGGCCCAATTTCAACTAAACTTAACAGGAAAGTACCTTCAATGTTGTTTAGTTTCAATTTAATGAAAGAACATTGATTTCTACAGCATCAGAAAGGGAGAAAAGTCTGGTCTGATTTCATGATCATTTGACAGAAATGTTCCTTATGTGATCCGCTACATTATGTGTTCAAGGCATATTGATTGATTTGGAAAAATCACCAAAAAAATAAAAAACAATTAGCCACCAGGTGATATCAGAAAAGGGATCAAATGACAAAACTTTTACATTTTACTCATCTAAATCTTTTTGTCTGATTTCAAGATATTTCGGCAGTAATTTACATTAGGTTATTCGCTGGGCTGTGATTATGAGTTCGAACCCAAGCTCGGCAACAGTCTTTCGGAGGTTTGACAAAAGTCAATGTGACAAGCGTCTTTGGTCTTCTAAGAATTGGCCAACCGTGTATGTGAATAAGCAGCAAGTCGTTTAGAAGGACTGTTATGTGAAGTATTGGTGTGAGAAAGCCAGGAAACACATAAACTGGCCACTATGATATGACTTAAAATTGTTGAAAACAGCATTAAAACTCAATAAATGGATTAGTCCTTTGGTAAAACTCTGAAAAGAAATTAATCAAGCCAGCTTGATAGGTTAAAAAACATGCACACGAGGTGTTGTTGTTTTGTCTAAATACTTTCTTTTGGCTTTCCATAACTTGTTAAAAATTGCCTTATTTAAATTTGCTTTTTCATATGCTGTTTAATGTAACGATTTTACTGTTTGAAAATCATGAATTAATATGAAGTTCATTATAAATTTGTTCGAACCTATAGTATGGATATTTTTATTTCTAAAGAAATAAAACATATTGTGTTAACCCTTTCTCCCATACAGCAAATTTACAGCTGACGAATTTGAACAAACCTAATACGAAAAAACCCCATAAATGGGTTTTTTCGCTTAAAGGTAACAGGTGTGAGATTTTTTTTTTTTCAATAACCCATGAAGCTTTCTGAAATGAAACTCGAAAAATCCATGGGGGCCGCCATTTTGGATATGTATAAAAAGCAGACGTAAAACACAAATTGAAAATTGTTGTCGGCTTTTTATTTATTTTTTTAAATCGGTATTTTGGGTATGTATAAAATGAGCAGAAAAACACGGATTGAAAATTATTGTCGTCTTTTTAATCATTTTTTTTTAAATCGATATTTAAGATCATTTAAGTGCTGTGTTATGTGGGAATTAACATTTGTACGAAAAGTTAAAAGTAAATGGAAATCTGTAAGTAATCTGTTTTCACGTTTGTCAAAAAAAACCGACAGCATTAGCCTTTTACGCCCGAAACTAAATTTTGACTGTATCGTAGCCAAAGAAGGACGTGACGTCATTTCCGTTACACTTCATCTTGGCGTATCATACGTCAATGGAGCGACGTCGTTTCCCGCAAAAAAGTGGTATCAACATGAAAGACCCCAAATTCCTACACATGAGCTATTGACTCACTCATTCAAAGTATAATTATTTATCAAACATTGTGGCAAAAGGATAACTTTCTCATAAGAAGCAATTATTCTTGTGGCGACAATCTTATCCTAAATCGTCTGTTGCATAGGCCTCAGAAACCGTCTCTAATAGGGAAAGGGTTTAGCAGAAATGTGACCCCTTACATAATTTGTTCCAGTCATATTGACTGGTTGAAAAAGGCAGTCGCCAGGTGGCATCAGAAAAGGGCTGATCTATTTGCTTCTTTGCCATAATGCAGGTGATCGATTAAGGATCATCTTGGCCCCTCATGTTTTAACCTCGTTCATTATAAATGTATTCCTTGATTTTCTGAAAGTCTTTACTTTATTATTTTCTGTTCAAATAATAGACAACAGCAATACGAATTCCAAATATGTTTTGATAATGCAAGAAACATGACATTAACATTATTATTGTCTAGTCAATTACTTATAAATCCTTTTGTATGGCCAAAGTATGCTCTTTAATTTTTGTTTATAATTATCTTGCGGTTTTTTTCGTAAATACGTAGCACCTATAGATATATTATCTCTTTAAGGATGTACTGACCTGAAAAGTGGATTTTTCATAATGTTTAACTTTTGTTACAGCATTGTTTTTTTGAAAGTTGGATGTATGTTTAATAAAAAACACACACACAAATGGAATGTTAGTGGGCTTTATTTTTTGCTAGATCCGTTTATGAAAGCCTTATGATATGCTTTTTTTTGCTATTTCAACACATGAAAAAAAAATCACAAGTTTTCATGCAATTTACCAATATTTGACAGATGATTTGCTAACTGTTTTTCTTCTTGTGGTTTAAATCTCATTCTGAAGTTATTATACCCATATATTTGGACGTTCGCGTGATACGTTGTAATTAAACCTAAAAAAAAGACGCTATTTTTCCCTTATGAAAACCCATATTTGTCAAGTGTAAGAATAGACAAGTTCGAAACTGAAATAAGGAAAAAACATATTTATAATATTAAAACATTTTCTGAAACTTCTTTAGGTTATTTCAATTACTATCATTTCATTAAAATTTTAAAAGAAAAGTATATGTCATTGAGCACATTTTTCAGTTTTTCTTGTCTGAATAGCTAAAGAAAATTAAAATATGAATATATATTTATTTTTCAAACATATCTTCAATTGTCATAAAAGTATTCCAATATTTCTACTTATTTTCAAAACAATATTATACTAGATTCTATACAAGTTAAATGGATTTTAATTTGTTAATTTTACCTAGTTATATTATATAATCAAACATGGCAACTGGACAGCGCTTGGAAGGATCACGAAAAAATCCAGCCCTTTATCTCAATCTAATTTAATACACTTTGTTTTAAATTTTAAAGCTTTATAAAAAGGTACAAGACGGATGTTTGATGCAAAGCATCAAAGAGAAGCCGCAATATTTCGTTTCACATGAAGAAATAAGAAAAAATATCATTCAAATCCACAAACATTAGAACAATTTAATCTGCAGTCAGTAATGCTGATATCGATTATTGAAGATATAAGTTTTATGTAGGATATTTAACCTGGCAGGGTCTGTGTTTTAAGTGAATGAGATAATTTAGAGTTAAGCTGATCATAACAAGTGACATATAATACAAAAGATAAATGGACAAGAGGTTATGATAAATTGAAATTAGTACCAAAAACAATCAACTATTTGTATTGAACACACGCCCTGTTATGATAATGTTTTATCAAATAATGCTGACACACAGAAAATCTGTTTTTCGTTTGTATCGGTAAGTCATGATAATGGATAAGGGTTTCTTACATAAATCAAATCTGCAGTAGACGACTTTGAAATTATCATGTAAAAAAAAATCTCTATAAATGATCGTATGATAATTGAAAAGTGTTCAATTATTGTGGCAAATGCAGATATTGCTCATAATGAGCAATTTCTCCTTTTGCCACAATGATTTCAATGATGTTTACTCAGATACTTTAAAATCATCAAGTACAAAACATAGAAAATCTCTATAAATGATAGTAAGATAATTGAAAAGAGTTGAAATTATTGTTGCAAATTGAGCAATTGAAAATCAAATATATCGGATTACAAACGCACAATCTCGAATTGACGAAACTGATGTGAACTCGTGACGTGATTAGCATTCAGAAAATCAAGTAAAGGTTTTTCTATGTACACATAAGCCGAAAGACTGACAATAGCTGCAGCGACTTTTGAAAACATTGTGACAAAAATAGAAATTGATCACTAGGAATTTATCCTTTTGCTACAATGTTTTCTACTTTATGTCCATAAATTATACCTTCATTTAGCAAGAAGTTCCAATTTTACTTAATGCGCTACGTATAAGGGAAAGGCTTAACATAGGAACTTGTTTCAATCTTTTTGAAAACGTTAAACTAGTGCTTGAAAATTTACTTGAATTTATTTCTCAAACTGTAAATTTACCAGTTGATATAAGAGTTGAAAAGCTGTCTACATTTACAGTGATAAGTTAAATACAGTTCAATTAATCCGATCACACTTTGTTTGTAAGAACCAGAAGATTTCATTTCATTTAAGTATTCTGGATGTTCACATCGCATCCGTGATAAAACATGTTGTTGGCTAGGCAAAATACACCGATATCGTGTTTATCGCGATATTCATGAAATGTGGAATTGCAACAGCAAAAAAAAGAAAATTGATCTTGAAACAGATATTTCTGTGGTTTAAATATTTTCATGTCTGCATTTTGCGATGACAATTGTACTCAAAGTTAACTTTGAATCCAGTATGTACTGAACATGAAAGTCAGATTATTAAAAGCAAAGCAAATGAAAAATGTATGTGAAATTGCGATAAAAATGAAAATCTATAAATAGACTATAGATGAATGGTACTGTCTTTTATTTTAGCTCTTAACTTGATTCGGGAACCAGAGTCGCTGCGTGGCCGCTTACGACATTTACACACTAGACCAAATTGAGATCGGTTTAAAACGCGTTGGTGAATACGGATTAAATCTAAAACGTGGACTAAATATTAAGATTTAGATTTAGACAAATATCTAAATTAAAAAGTTTAGTGAATACGGGACGAACTGTCTAATTACTTCGTCTAATTACTGCGTAATATATCATAGCATGTTATTTTAAGGAACCAGACTACATTTACAAATTCAATAGAAGGGTTCTCTATTTTGCTGTCTAGAGTAGATACAGTATGAATTTCGCTTAAATAAAAATGTACATACATTCAATTAATATACTGGCCTTTGTCTTTTGTTTTTAATTTGTAAAACGCACACATGTATATAGAGTGTAAAAATGATGTTTTAAAAGACATTAACTTAAATTAATGTACTTAGAATGGACAAAGAGAAATCAAGATATGTGGTCACGCTGGCAGGTCTAAATGTTCTCCTTGACCGAAAATTATAAGCATCCCTACAGGAAGCCCCCTCCTTGCGGCTTACAATGATGACTAAACATGTTTTTAATTGAAAACATAATCAGACGATTTAATAACAATGTAACATTTTTTATTTATTTAAATATCCACTTCTCAGTTCAGTACATCCTTTAAGGAAAGAACAATTATTGAAGAAAGTTGAAAACATTGTGGCAAAAAATGAAATTGCTCATTTCTGGCATTGTTTTCCTTTTGTCGCAATATTTTCAAATGTCTTCTACTGCAGGTGTCAAAATGTGTCTGTATGACAGTATAAAAACCCTTGGAAAACGTGCATTAAATTTAAATCAGAGTAGTTTGAAAACATAGGCAAAACTGGAAAAACTCTATAAATGAAAGATTACAGGCCATTTGGTATGTAGTTAAAAGCTAATATGAGAAATTGCTTCTTTTCAAAATGCATTTGTATGAGGAAAAGGCTAATGAAGACAAAGATACACATTGATATTCGCACTGGATGAATTTCCTTTTTTTTCCATAAATTTTGAATAAAAATAATTAAACCTTATTGAAATTCTACGAAAGCCTATTAGGACCATCTGAGAAAAATAAAATATCGGAAAGTCGTAATAACGCGAAAAAAGGCGTTATAATGCGAAAAAAGGCGAAGTAACGCGAAACAAGGCATAATAACGCAAAGTAAAGGCGTAATAATGCGAGTAAGGCGTAGTAACGCGAATAAAGGCATTATAACGCGGAAAAAAGGCGTAATAACGCGAAATAAAAGGCGTATTAACGCTAATAAAAAGCGTTATAACGCGAAATAAAGGCGTAATAACGCGAAAATAAACGCGTAATAACGCGAAATAAACACGTAATAACGCTAAACAAAGGCATATTAATGCTAATAAAAGGCGTTATAACGCGAAAGAAAGGCGTAGTAACGCGAAAATAAAGTCGTAATAACGCGGAAAAAGGGCGTTATAACGCGAAAAAAAGGCGTAATAACGCGAAATAAAGTCGTAAAAACGCCTTTTTAGTTATATATATAAATCGATTACTGCTTTGAAGACTCTTTTTCAACCATGGATCTACGACCCAGATCAACCAATTCTTTATTTTTTTTTAATTGGCTGAGCTACGATTTACGACCCAGATCAACCAACTCGCTATGTCTTTTGAGTGGTTCAGCTACGATCTACGACCCAAATCAACCAATACGCCATGTTTTTCTCAGTGGCTGAGCTACGATCGACGACCCAGATCGACCAACTCGCTATGTTTGTATATTGGCTCACCTACGATCTACGACCCAGATCAACCAATTCGAATTTGTATTTCAGTGGCTGGGCTACTATCTAAGACCCAGATCAAACAATTTTCTATTTTTCTCAGTGGCTGAGCTACGATCTACGACGAAGATCAACCAATTAGCTATGTGATTTGAGTGGTTGAACTACGGTCTATGACCCGTATCAACCAATTCGCTATGTTTTTTCATTGACTTAGCTACGATCTACGACCCAGATCAACCAACTAAGTATGTTTTTTCAATGTTTTTTCATTGACTGAGCTAAGATCTGCGAGCCAGATCAGCCAATCCGCTATGTGATTTGAGTGGCTGACCTACAAACCAGACCAACGATTCGCTATGTGTTTTGAGTGGTTGAGCTACAATTTACGATCCAGATCAGCCAATGCGCAATGTTTTTTCATTAGCTGAGCTACGATCTACGACCCAGAACAACCAATTCGCTATGGGTTTCAGTGGCTAAGCTACGATCTACGATCCAGATAACCAATTCGCTTTGTTTTTACAATGGCTGAGCTACGATCTACGACCGAAATCAACCAATTCGCAATGTTTTTTTATTGGTTGAGCTACGATCTACGACCCAGATAAGCCACTTTTGTATGCTTTGTCATTGACTAAGCTACGATCTACGACCGATATCAACCAATTAGCTTAATATGTGTTTTGCGTGGTTGAACTACGATCTGCGATCCAGATCAACCAATACGCCATGTTTCTTCAATGGCTGAGCTACGATCTACGAACATTGCGAATTGGTTGATGTCGGTCGTAGATCGTAGCTTAGCCATTGTAAAAACATAGCGAATTGGTTATCTGGGTCGTAGATCGTAGCTCAGCCACTAAAAACCCATAGCGAATTGGTTGTTCTGGGTCGTATATCGTAACTCAGCCAATGAAAACACATGGCGTATTGCCTGATCTGGATCGTACATCGTAGCTCAACCACTCAAAACACATAGCGAATTGGTTGGTCTGGGTTGTAGGTCAGCCACTCAAATCACATAGCTGATTGGCTGATCTGGCTCGTAGATCTTAGCTCAGCCAATGAAAAAACATACTTAGTTGGTTGATCTGGGTTGTAGATCGTAGCTAAGTCAATGAAAGAACATAGCGAATTGGTTGATACGGGTCATAGATCGTAGTTCAACCACTCAAAACACATAGCTAATTGGTTGATCTTGATCGTAGATCGTAGCTCAGCCACTGAAAAAAATAGAAAATTGTTTGATCTGGGTCTTAGATTGTAGCTCAGCCACTGAAATAAAATTTATTTTCGCGATACTACGCCTTTCTTTCGCGTTATAACGCCTTTTACTAGCATTAATAGCCTTTGTTTAGCGTTATAACGCGTTTATTTCGCGTTATTACGCGTTTATTTTCGCGTTAATACGCCTTTATTTCGCGTTTATTTTCGCGTTATTACGCGTTTATTTCGCGTTATAACGCCTTTTATTAGCATTAATACGCCTTTGTTTAGCGTTATAACGCCTTTATTTCGCGTTTTAACGCCTTTCTTTCGCGTTATAACGCCTTTTATTAGCATTAATACGCCTTTGTTTAGCGTTATTACGCGTTTATTTCGCGTTATTACGCGTTTATTTTCGCGTTATTACGCCTTTTTTCGCGTTATAACGCTTTTTATTAGCGTTAATACGCCTTTAATTTCGCGTTATTACGCCTTTTTCCCCCGCGTTATAATGCCTTTATTCACGTTACTACGCCTTACGTCGCATTATTACGCCTTTACTTTGCGTTATTATGCCTTGTTTCGCGTTACTTCGCCTTTTTTCGCATTATAACGCATTTTTTCGCGTTATTACGACTTTACAATATTATTTTTTTCTCAGATGGTCCTAATAGGCTTTCGTAAAATTCAGTATGCATCTCTCTCTAAATATTTTACATTGATGCTCAATTATGGGTTTACAAGTTGGAGTCATCTGCATATTGCAAAGAATGTATGTCACACTTTCTCAGTAAGCTTTTTATCCTGTAATATGAAGCACAATGTATATAGTTACTTTAGCATGCTATTTCCTTTCCAAAAGCTAATGAAGTTTTGTGAAACCGGGTGAAAAGTGAAAAATGCTAATACATTGTAGTTAGCAAATTATTGTTTTCCTCCAGTTTAAAAAACTTTCAAATCAGTACAAATGTTCTAATGGTTTCTTTATATGGTTTCAACTTCAAGATCATTTTATTTGAATATGAAGTTATCTGTGCAAAAATGTAAATTTATTTTGTTCTGCTGCATCAGCCTATGCTGATCATATTTGGACAACTTCTCAAATTAAAACGGTCAGTACAATATTTTACTGGCACTGGTGATGGCCTATTTATAGTCTATGTGCATTGATTGAAATGGCAGACTTACTACAACCTTCACTGTCCATGCTAGACTACTATAGGGTTCATTAGAAGTCAATGCTGGAATTGAGTACGATTGAGTTCGAGATCAAGTATGATCATATACATGTAAAGTTATATTTTTTTTTAATTGATCATTCTCGGAAAACCGCATAATAAATGGAATCATTATGTCAAAAAAGATAATGTCGATGAAAAGTAAAAAGTCAGTGAAGATCAATGCATTGTTTTTAACAAGACATAAGGTGTATTAAATGTTAAGGAAGTGATATAAAGATTGGATGAAAAATGTGACCTCTACAGTCAATGTTAACCAAGGTTAAGTTACCTAACCAAGACTAAATTTTGGCCAACAATGACCTTGACCTTGATAATTTTGCCATTGAATTATGTCCCATGATCCAACCCAACAATACACCTGACAAAGTTTTAGAAAAATTCGAACAAGGGGTTGCTGAGAAATAGAGAATTTAAAAAGTGGCCGTTGCCGGAAAAGTGACTGCTATGTCTCACTCCACATTCGTGGGCGTGACCATTAACCCGTTCCTTCATACATCATACCTTCATGTGACATTGAAAACATCTTAGCAAAAGAATACACAAATGAAAGTACAATTAATAAAATACAGTTCACTAATTTCTTCTTTTGCCACAATTCGAATGTTGTCTGCTGCAGATACTTCAATATGCCCCTTATGTTCAAAAGGGTTAAAACACAGTTTATTACAAGTAGCATTAAACTTTGAAAGAAAAAGACAAATTGCCCAACAAGTTCCTCTTTTTCAACAAAGTTATCTGTTGCAGCGGTGTCAAAATGGGATTCTATCAGGGAAAGGATTTAGTCTCAAATACCACAAATCCAAGAAAGAAAACATGTAAAAATGTCTTTATTAAGATATTTACAGCAACATGTCATATGTGTTGTACAAACGCAATATTAACTGAGAAGCCTGTTAACATGATTTTTAAAGATATCATCTTCCTGGAAAAAAAGAGAATGTCTTAAATGGTTTAATATAGGTCTATTTTAATATAATGTCTTCACCTTTTCCACCCTGCAGACAACATTTTGACATATTTGCACCTTATAACATTTTAAAACATTGTAGGAAAAGGATTGTTTGTTTCAATGGTATTTTATGCCACTTTCAAAAGTATTCAGTCACATCACAGAGTTTCCTGGATAAAGTACAAGTACAGCATCAGTTGTAATGTTATTTCCTCGAACCTGAGCACCAAGGAGGGAAGTGACTCCTATCAGTTTTTGGTATGATCCAATCGGTGACCGAACCGTGGGCTCCCATTCACGAGTCTGACGCTCTAACACTCAAGGTGGAGTTAAACAAGAAGAAATTGCTTATTAAGAGACATTTCTCTTTTTCAAACAATGTTTACTATTTTATTCTAAAAATGCACTGTTATTAAGAGAGATGTCCCATATTTACCACCTAGAAGATGTCTGTTTCAGAATCATTCATTGATACAGATGACATATGACGCCAATACAACAGACTACTTTTAAAAAAATGCGGCAAAAGGAAAAATTGATCATAATGAGCAATGTCTCCTTTTGCGACAATTCAACTTTCATATATAAAAAATTGCTATATTTCTGCCTAGATGTCTTCAAAGTGTTCTGCTGCAGACTTACTGAATGTGGAAAAATGGACAAGAGATATAATTCCATGAACATTTGGTAAGTGATTAAAGACAATCAGGATATATTTTCACCTCATCTTAAATTCTATTTTAAATGGTCATAGTGTTGAGCGTGTTTCTTCAATGTTGTTATTCCTGATGACATTGAATGAGAATCTATGCACAAGGAAAATCACAGGATTAATGTAATGAATAATACAGACCGTATAATAGACTTAAAACTTAAAATAATAAACTTAAAACACCTACCACAACCATTGTGAATTATGTATTTCAGAGCCTTATGCAGAGGTGTCAACAGTTTTGAGTATAAGATACACTTCAAAAAAGTGTATGAAACAATATTGACATTTTACAGTGTTTCTTAGTACATTTGTTTAAACCTTCACCATTGTTTGTCCTGTGCCATCATACTTGATACAGTGCACACTTCTGCTGCTTATTTGGAACCACATATCACCCTGAAATAATTGAATTGACAGTATGAGTTATATGTAGATATTTACATGAAAATGTCTTGCAAAACTTTAGGAAAAAAGCTTATTAAATGCACATAAAAAAAAAATAGATATAGTTAAACAATTGCATTGGAAGGAATACAAGTTTCACTTGTCAATAATCAATGCATGACAGACTATAGAGAAGTGTCACTGTTTCAAGACAGAAAAGACAATAACATTTGCACTTTCCGTTAGACCACAGACATAAATACAAATGTCTCTGGTTACACCAGAAACGTCCCAGGTTAGGCCTACATAAACTGCGGTAAGTAAATGTCTGGAA